>JABFFF010000419.1:0-45890 GCA_013623665.1 Fusarium sublunatum | reverse complement strand
CCCCCCCACTTGTCCTGATCGATCCGCGACAACGTGCCTCTTTCAACAAAGCTAGGAGGTAGAATATCAGGCGACCTGGTAGTCTGCTAAAACCACCACTTGATAGGCCGGGCTCAACGGGACCCCTTGGACGTGTACGCACGCGCTCCCTTCATGGCTTAACACCTCCCGAGTCGCGGCTATACATCTGGCAACTCTGCCACCACCGAAGCCACATTGACTTGTATCACGATCTGAACAAGCTCAAGGCTTGCTCTACTACGAACGAGACGATATTACGAGCCGCTATAAATCTCCGCGCAGACATTATGGAACGCGTCCGAAGGGCACTGGGTCGTCAACTGTCGTCAACGTCAGAGTATGAGCCTCTGACCGGCAACGAGGAGGCCACTGCCTTAGAGGGCTCTACGCAACTCGATGGTCAACATGAGGTACCTTTCTCATGGATGGAATACAGCATCTTTGCCTTGCTAGGCGTTGCCATGCTCTGGGCTTGGTGAGCTTCCTCCCTAGTACATATCGTGAACCCTGTAGTTAACGTCTTGAAGGAACATGTTCCTCGCTGCAGCTCCATACTTTACCGCTCGCTTCGCCGGTGATGCCTGGATACAAGCCAACTTCCAGTCTGCGATCCTGACTGTTTCCACTGTCACCAACCTCGGTGCCATGCTCATCCTTACCAGCATCCAGTATTCAGCATCGTACCCTTTTCGAATCAACCTAGCTCTCATTATCAATGTCGTCACCTTTGCCCTCCTCACGGCTTCCACCGTCATTGGCCTCAGCGCATCACCAACAGTCTATCTTGTGTTTCTGCTCGCAAACGTAGCTGCTGCCGCCTGGGCCGCCGGTCTAATCCAGAATGGAGCTTTTGCCTTTGCCGCCAGTTTTGGACGACCGGAGTACATGCAGGCAATCATGGCTGGACAAGGCATTGCCGGTGTTCTGCCCCCGATCGCTCAAGTCTTTACGGTCCTTGTCTTTCCTCCTGCTGAGAACGAGGAGAATAAATCCTCCAAGTCACCATCCGCTGAAGACGGCCAGACATCCGCTTTTGTCTACTTTCTGGCCGCTGTAGTTGTGTCAGTGGCTGCCTTAGTCTCCTTCATCCCCCTGGTCCGTCGTCACAACCACATTATTGAAAATCGCATGGTCGAGCAGATGAACGAGTCCATGCATAGCATCGAGGACGCCGAGCGTGCCGCTCGCAAGGTTACATCCCTCTGGCGTCTATTCACCAAACTTCACTGGCTTGCTATCGGTGTAGCACTCACCTTCACCGCAACTATGTTCATGCCCGTCTTTACGGCAAAGATTCACTCCGTCAAGGAAAACGCTGGACCTCTCTACCAGCCTGCCGCCTTTATCCCCCTGGGATTCTTCTTCTGGAACCTAGGCGATCTCGGCGGTCGCATAGCCACCATGATGCCCTTCTCCCTGCAACATCGCCCAGCCGCACTTTTCGTTCTCTCTATTCTCCGCTTCGGTATCCTACCTCTTTACTTGCTGTGCAACATCGGCGGCCGCGGTGCGATTGTTTCAAGCGACTTCTTCTATCTTTTTGTCGTTCAATTAATATTCGGTCTTACCAATGGCTGGCTTGGTTCCAGCTTCATGATGGCATCAGGCGAGTGGGTGGATGAGGGTGAGCGTGAGGCTGCTGGCGGTTTCATGGGATTATGCCTAGTCGCTGGATTATCGATCGGCAGCCTCTTGAGTTTTACGGTAGCAGATATTTAGCATGGTTACATAAAGCGGTTTTAGACGCGGAGTTATGTTGGCGTTTTAGTAATGCATATTCTTTATAGAAACAATAGATATTGAACATTTCTATGCTTGGGTATTGGATGCAGCCAATCATGGATACATGTCATATATCAAACCGGAAACTGTACCCTTATATAACCTGGAACCCAACGCCATACCCCTTGATTGATGCAACCAACCATGCCCATACCCATGCCGTCCCATGCCATGCTATTCGAACCCGCCGTCGCTGATGATGCACCAATGCAACCCTAAAATGCAAAAGAAGAAAGGAGACTGCGATTCCTGTTCGCAGATTTACGCACGAGATCTACCAAGGATCACCGCTTACGATACTTTGGATGACCATTTCAGGAGATTCCTGCAGGACGTTAGCAGGGGTGAGCCAGGCTGGCACTTGGGAAATATGACGTGTAAGACTTACGGAGGCTCATTCCGAAAAGGGCACATGTCATTCCTTGCCCTGTCTTTTCTGCACGACTCCAGCAGTCCCATGAGCTTACCGGGATTTGTTATCATCCAGTGGACGGACGCTTGCTTGGTCATTGTCTCAACAGGGAAATGCACCGCCTTGTTGGCATGCGAGTCTTTGCCTTTGATGCCAATTATAGTCACGAACTGGTCCCGTCGGCGTGTCCATTCGAGAAGGCATTTGGTGGGTGGGTGGTAGTACTGTCCGTTACACATGATCCAGTCAGCGGTGTAGCATCCCGAATCGATTAGATCCTTCTCGGCCGAGGTCCATCGTTTGAACTTGATGTCGGTATCCTTCAGATCAAAATCGCCGAGTCTAAGTCGAAGCCGTTGCTCTGGAGGAACGTCTGGGCCGAGATTCATCTGCACAAAACAGGTGCAGTCGCGAATCGTCATTGCCAAGCTAAACATGGGGTCATTCTTTTCTGCGCGAAGAGGGCCCTTTGAGTCGGCGAGGTTCTGGAGCCATCTGAGATTGCGGATGACTTGGTGGTTGGTCGTCTTTGCTAGAAGCTCCCGGACCATAGGATTATCAGCCTTGGATGCTAGCTTTGGGGCGAATCGAAAGGGCGAACTGATGGCTGCCGGAGCATCAGGATTCGCGAGTGTAAGAGGACAAGGCTTCTGCTCTGGGGTATGTCTTGAAGGGCTCGGATCACGGAGAAAGTTGAAGAGTTCCATGGCGCATTGTCGACATCTTATTGCGCCATGGGGAGCACTCGGTGACTGGTTAAGCCACTTTGGTTTGAACTCGACGAGAATGCTGTTTTTCGGATCTGATAATAGTGAGAACGTGTCCTACACAAGACATTTAAGACTATTATTAGCTCACCAGTGATTCGCATGTCTTCGACGAGAAGGCCCCAGTTGGACTCGGACACAAATGAACCCCTGAACTTTTCCTTGCGCTGATGATCGATTGAGCGAAGATAGACGTTGAGTTGTGTGATAATGTTGGTGTTGCGGAGAACAACAAGCTGTTGCTGAATTGCATGAGCTTTGAGAAATGGTGTGATCTGTTTTGCGTAGAACTCTTGCTGCTTCAGATAGTTGAATCTAGCTGGCTGACCACTGGCAGGAGCTTTAGCAACACGAAGAAGCCAGCCTGACAAGATATTAGTAAATTCATGTTAGATAGGCAGATTAAATCAAGACCAACCTTTGAAGTCTTGAGCCCAAGGATATCCTTCTGGGATACTCAATTCGAACACGACGTTTGCGGCACCTTCGCCAACAAGTTTCACCGGCCGAGTCCCCATTGGAAGTCTCTTGAGGGATTCGCGTGTCCATGAGAGGGGAACTGCACTCCCATTGAGCATGATGGACATTTCAACCACATCTTGAGGAGTGGGCCAAACATGATCATCTTCTGAGGAGGAGAAGCAAAGATCCGGGTCGGTGTCGGTGGGTGTAAGCTGTCCATCGGACAGAGAAGGAGTCGACATGGTGGTGATTGGAGACCAGGATTGTGCAGGTGGTCTGCAAGGCACGTTTAAGCCACCGATGTCGCGCGTCTTGCGGTGGGGGAGGGAGGGGAAAGGTGGTAGAGGAGTTTTAATGGGGACAAAGAGGATGAGTATGAATAAACTTGGCAGACAGATATAGAGAGATGGGTAAGATGAGTAAGGGGAGAGGCGGAGGGGGTGATGATATGTATAAGAGGAAGTAGAAGATAGGCCTGATCAAGACGAGTACAGTACAGTACGTAGGTTCACAGGCACTGCAGCTGCGGCAGCCAACGGTTGATTTGGTGGTTGATTTCTTGCACCTGATCACGTTCTAGAAGTGCATCTGCATCTGCATTTGCATCTGGGTTGTGTCGTGTTGTATCGTGTCTTTTGTTTGGAGTTGTGTTTGTTGTTGCGGTTCCGAGTCTCGAGTTGTCTTGTCCGATGTAAGTGACAAGATTGTTGAAAAAAGTCGAGGGCGCGTTTATTAAAGAGATCTTGCTTGACAAGGACAAAACCGGGACGGAGGCGTCTAGAGCGGTTGCCCTTATTCTAGGTTCAAGCCCGCGCAGGCCGAGTATAATAAGGCAACACGATTGTTTCTGTCGCCTTGTATACGTGCAGATGCATACAATCATGGGCAAGGCGGAATACAACGACAAAAGCGTGGTCGATGGCTGAGATGTGATGCCTCGTGTTACACAGCGATAGCAACGTCATGTAGGTATGATGTAGGCATGTATGTATGTATGTATGTATGTAGATTCCGGCAGAAACTGGCAACGCACAGCAACGGTAGGTGTACGTGGAGGGGTGCGGTTGAACAAAGATCGAGTAAGAGGCTTTATGCTGTGAGACTCTCAACCGGGCATGAATATCCTGTTCTGTTCTGTTCTTGTTTTTGTTTCTTGTCCTTACCAGGGCGGCATCACCACATGGAGTGAAGTAGATAGGATGCGAATAGATGGATCTTGGAGTTGGGAAACAGCAAATTGGCAGGTGATGACAAGCTTTTTAGCTCTTGCAACTCCTTTTCTTCCGTCTGCTCTGCTATCATGGACGAACCGCCGTTGGCATGTTTCCTGTTGGCAGACACCTCCACCGCAACAAGACCATCTACAAAAGGCACGAGCACTCTAAGCAAGCGGATTGGATATGCAGACCGACAGCTGAGCAACTGATTACCGACGAGAAACAGAGGGAGAATAAGCAAAAAATAAGAAAAACCCCTCGAGAGAGGCACAGGACAGGGTCTTTTGGTCGCCAGCGGCGGTGCAGAGATGGAGGCAGAGTGGATGCTCTCCTCCCACCGCACCCGTCTAAGTCAACCTAGCCAAGTCGAAGTCAACTCAACTCGACGATCCAATTCGATCTGGGATGGTGACGCACAGGTTTTTAGGGCCCCCCCCTCCACCATGGGGCCGGACCCAGGCTAGGGTGAAGCGCCAATGCCAGTCATCGTCTCTGGCAGCAACCATGGCCAACAGCCAACCACAGCACAAGAGCCAGAGCCATTGTTCCAGGCTCTTTCGTCTGCATCTGCATCTGCACCTGATGGGGGAGTTTCTACGGTCTGAGAAGAGGGAGGGGTCACATTTAGTGGCGCCGCCTGGCCCATAAGTCCGGGCTGGGCTGCTTTGCTATGAATGGATATCCATGTAATTAAAGACCGAGGTGTTCGTGGGGTTTCTTTTTGTTTGATTTGAATGCCGTGATCAGGTAAGTGGGCTGAGTTGAGTTGAGTTGAGTTGAGTTGCGTTGAGCTGAGGCCTGCAACATGAACGCATTGCATTGCATCGCATCAAGGAATAATAACGCACGCCCAACATCATTACCTTGGTAAGGCCACAATGACGGCTGGGCAAATGCCCTCCTGTTTACGGAGAACAGACAGTCCAATGTGGGATCGTGCTCCTCTGACAGCTCTCTTGGCCCCATCCGTACGAGGCCACGATGTGCCCTTCAGGCGCCCAGTCCCTGGTCCTTGCACCCCTGGCACTCGCTATCGACAGTCACGGTGGATGGAACCCTTGGTTTTGCGCAGCGGCTGCAGCTGCTGCTGACAACGCCTACAGACAACGCAGAGCAGACTGGAGAATCACCAGCGTGGCATAGTATACCTGGAATAAAACACGCTGAGCCGCCGCCACGGATGACTCAATCCTCGTACTTCAGGCCTCCCAGCTCCCCAACTGGCTACCGGCTTCGGGGGGCTCAGGGCGGCACGAGGGCGGTCTCGGTCATGACCGAACGACATGATATCACCCAAGCTGGCGGTGATGCACCCTTGGCTTCAGAACGCTCAATCGTTGGTGGTTAGGCGACGCTTCTGGCGATGATCACGGGACTGTAGGCATGCAAAATGACTGCATTCCTCTGTTTCTCCCACCTTGCACCGCAAATGAACGTCCCTGAAGGCAATGCCGGGCTGCTGGGATCATCAGCGTGGAGGAGCTAGCGCAAGCCCTAAGAGATCGTCCAACGTTTCTATCCACGCTGCTAAAACTTCCCACACGTGGAGGCTCAAACTCGCTCATGGTTGGAGGTCTGATCCTCCACTATCAATAGGTCGGTATGGAATTCAAATCTGTGCAAGCAGCACTCTGGAAGCGCAGCAAACGCACAAGAGCTGCTCATCTGCTCATGACTGAGTCAAGATCCTATGCCCTCTTACAAAGTCGCTCTTTGGCGTCACAATTTCGATTCAATACACACCACTGTGGTTCCATGCACAGCACCGCATTGTTTGAAGCACATACTTTGTACGTTCGAACAAGAAGCGCAAGGATTCGGAGATTATCTTGAATGCGGAGGCTGGGGTCGCACAGAGGCCTCAGCTCGTGAAACCTCAGGGATAGCTCCAGCATCCTCATAATGAGGTACAACAGACAGATGCCCGTTTGAGTCGACTTGGCCTGAGAACAACCAATATAAATCCCGGTCAAACCGTCAGCTGGCAAGATGCATAGTTCCACCGAGCTGGTGCCTTACATGATCGCGAGAGTAGAGCCGCTATAGTCCGCTATGCTATTTGCGAGGGTGTGAAAAATACGATGAGGAGTGTTTGCTTAGTGGGTACAGATATCTCAAGTCGAAATATGATGGTGGTCATCAATTGAAGGTATAATTTTATATATCACAAGTTGTGATACTGTTACAATGACTGGTCCCTTTTCTAACACTGTATCGATTGTCACCATGGACCCTTCGCTATGAGAAGAAATAGCGGTAGGTCTAAGACAGTCCAGTCAAAGCGCACATAGATTGCTTCCACCATGCATACCCATTGGATCTAGAAGCAATGTTCCGTAGGTGAGAGTTTGTTTGCTTATCGGTACAGCGTTGCGCATGATCAAATCACGCACACAACCGGAAGGCTTATTTGTTGTGACTCTTGTGAACCTTTCTTTTCATTTGCAACACATGCCACTTTCTTTTCAACTTTCCGTACTCACCCGGGTTTTAAGCACATTTCTGCTTCCTTTCATCCTTATCAAGAACAGGCCGTTGGTGGAAGTGTTGTAAAGTGAGGTCGGCATATCGGCCGGGGGCTCGGACGACTCCGGGCTTACACGGTGAGAGATGTGCCATGGTTTAGGCGATGCCCTACGGCACGCACTGCCAGCAGAAGACGACTCTCTTACCTTTTAAGGGTCCATAGGCCAGCAAAGCTGCTCGCTTCCCCAGAAAGTGTCGATGAATATCGAACCACCTGATGCGGAGGTCGTCCCATGAGACAGCTTTACCAGAGTGCAGGGAACAATCATCTGATAGTGACGGCGCCCCTTGGACGAAGGATGCGACAGAAATAAAATTTCTCTGTCTGCGTTCGCATAGAGAAGCATGGGGCGCATGAGTCTAGAGGCGTTAGGAATTATACAAAGTAGCGCATCTGCGCTCTCTCGTGATGGTCATCCACATATAATCACGACTCGATCTGATATACCCCCGCACAACGAACGCGTTGCGTCCGTGCAAAGAGAATTGCAAATTGCTTCACGCTCTTTCGTTATTCAGATTCTTGTTAATTAACGCGCATACTCTTGCAATCAATCGCAGACACGTCACTCACGCGACTGGCTACCAGCCCCGGACTGCATTGACGACACTGTGGACCAGCTCTTCTGCCTCTCCTCCGGGGCGCTGCTGGTGAATCTTTGAGATTCTATAGAAAGTACCTGGCTATAATGGCCGTGCATTAACAATCTAGTCAATGCAAGAGCCTTTTTTAGAGAAAACACTGTTTCAAGCCCGATCTCGTGCATTGAGCACTCACCTCACGACTAAGTTGTTTCTCCATTCGGCCGTCGACGTCCGGGTTAAAACGGGCTTCTCCTCCACCGCCGATTGACGAGCCAATCCGATTGCCAACCTCGGTTCCGGTTATCTTTCACCGTTCTGCCTCAGGGCTCAAACTTGTGCAGGAGTGCAGAGCCATTGTCTCAGAGTGTCACTGTCCCTGCTAGCCTGAGGCCAGTCATATTGGCTGTCTCAAGCCCATTTGGCGGTAAGCCTGCAAGGAAGAAGAAGAAGAAGAAGAAATTGTAAGGTGCAGAGAGTGAGTGTGTGTGCCGTTGTCGCAGGTCGCAGGTCGTAGGTCCGAGCTCTCCACTTCCGACTTTGGCTCTCCCAATCATCCTTGAAGCTGGCCCGGGGAAACCTGTAGCGTCATTGGATCTCCACGATCTGCTCGCCTAGGAAATCTTTACTTTCTTTCATTCTGATCTCTCTCCTCCTCTTGTCATTATCACCAAATCTCCTCTATCTAATCCTTCGCGACGCCATTGTCGAGCTTCTGATTCTCGACAAATCCTTCCTCCTTTCTCTTCAACTCCCATTACTCTCGACTTTTCCCGACCGACGGCTTTCAATCCTTCTCCGAGCCCGCACATTACGTCTTGCTTCTTTTTTTTTCGCCCCTCTCGAGCTCCCGCACGCGCCCTGTCCCCGTGCTTCCCGCCCGCCTTCGCGCCTCCGTCACAGCTGCCCACTCAACGGCATCTCATTGCTTCCTCCATGATTGTGACAAGGTGAAAGCCATTTCAACATGGCCTTCAACTTCAACTGGTCGCCTCTTACGGCCGATGCCGACTTCTACCGTCGTGCCCGCGACCTCTTAACAAAGGCACTCAACAAGAGCCCGAAGCCGCCCATCATTGTCGATGATATCCTCGTCAGCGAATTCAACCTTGGCACCGTGCCGCCCGATCTCGAGATTTTGGAAATTGGTGACCTTGCGGAGGATAGATTCAGAGGCATCTTCAAAATGACATATTCTGGTGATGCTTTCCTGACCCTCAAGACAAGAGTTCAAGTACGTTTATATCTGTTTCCTATCTGCATACGACGACCTTCGGGGATCGATACTGCTCTACTTCTTGTCTCGAAGCTTCACAAAGGCCTAGAGACAAGTGCAGAAGCTATCACAATGCCTGAGCCGTGTCCTCCTCGGCTTGATCTCAGTCATTTGGCCAATATGCCTCTTGCTGAGGTCTTGAAGTGGATGGCAACCCCAAGCACTCATGCACATCAACAACTGCCCATGATGTCCCATCGAGCTTCGTTATACTCCATTGTTTCATAGCATTGTTTCAATGCAACCCCTCGTTTGATTGCGATCATGCATATCGAGCCTTCCCAACCCCCTGCCAGGATGCCTGCTTCTTAGCGCCCTCACTATGATTTCATTCATGCAATTGACCCTGGCGCAACCACTAACACCACAATTATAGGCAAATCCCTTGAACACATACCTCTACTCTAAGCCGACATTCACATCTCCTCAACCCTTGGCTGCCGCGTCTGGTCTAACAATTCCGCTCTCCATCACCCTTTCCGATTTCAAGCTTTCGGCGTTTATTATCCTGGTCTTTTCGAAACAGAAGGGCCTAACACTCGTTTTTCGAAATGATCCCCTCGAATCTCTCAAGGTATCCTCGACCTTCGACTCGATACAATTCGTCCGCGATTATTTGCAGAGAACTATTGAACAGCAATTACGGAACTTGATGATGGACGAGCTACCGGCAATCATCCACAGATTGTCTTTACAACTATGGTGCCCCGATCAAGCAAACAAAGGCACTGAGACCCCCAAAGAAACCGAAGACGAGACTGGTGTCGACCCTCTGGCTAGCCCACCTTTGGATCCTGTCGATGCCAACGGAAACCTCCTCGACCCCAATGCCATCTCCGAGCTTACTTTGAATGGAAGCGGCGAGGTTCAATCGCTCTTTTCTCAGAAGAATCTGTTACGCCTTGCCGCCTTGACCGACTCGCACCGCACCTTGTCACTCTTCACCCCTGGTATTCGTGACGTCGTTTTCCGTGCTTGGACAGGCTATGGAGACCGCTCCGAAGTACCAACACCCCTGGCTGCAACCCCCACTCTTACCAAGACGATGTCATTCCACGCAGGTAACTCAACGACATACACTTTCTCAGATACAGCGAGCAACGCACATGGCCATCTGCCATCGCGCCCCTCGCTTGTCAGCATGAACTCTGCAACGAACGGACGATCCCTAGGAGCAGGCGGACGATCACGGGCAGGTCGCAAAAAGAAGACACGAGTTGTGAACTTGAGACGCAGCAAATCAGAGGCGGCTACTCCAGAAAACGGTAGTGACGTTTCTGATACTGCATCCGACGTTCCTTTATCCGAACCTGTACTTGATGACACTATTCCCGAGGAACCAGAGTCATCTATCATCGCCGAAGCGGCCACTCCGAGCAAGTCCCGTTTGCGAAATGTAGAGGAGCTGGATCGTCCGAATATGGCTAGTCTTGAGAAATCTCAGCAGACTGGATCTCCGCTCAAGAACTCTACTAAGGCCATAGAGCCTCAGGATAATGC
The DNA here is from genome assembly GCA_013623665.1 of Fusarium sublunatum. NCBI lineage: Eukaryota > Fungi > Ascomycota > Sordariomycetes > Hypocreales > Nectriaceae > Fusarium > Fusarium sublunatum. Next base: position 35,345 of record JABFFF010000419.1, on the reverse strand, counting down.
GCCGATAGCTGCCGCTACCTCGAGCACCAAGGCTGACAAGGGCAAGACTTCAGGTCTGGAAAACCAAAGCGTTAGCTCAGAAACTTCTTCCGTCATCCTTGAACAGGCATGGATTATGAAAATGGCTGGCGAAATTGCCAAGCGTGTTTACGATGAGAAGAGACGGCAACGTAGCCCCTGGGATGAGCGTGAAGATGCACCACCACCAGCATACGAAGCCGCTACTCGGTAACAGTAAAATTACACATATCAGCATATCTATTTATGCCACTTTCGTTTATATCTTTTCTTGCACTTCTTTCTTTCACATTGGCACTGGAGTTTGGAGAGGTTAGGCCCTGGACGGCCTGAATTAACATGATCATTATCTTTTTCTTTTCACTTTATGGCGTTATAAGAGGCAGTTAGGAAAGGAAAACCGGTTGGCTTGGTGTGTTGTTACGACCAGTCATGTGTCGGAGTGTCGGTTCTGTTATGCTCTCTCTACTCCTTCGTCTGGGCAATGCATCAATGGCGTGTTGGAAGATGAGTTGTTGCTTGTTTGAGGCCTCTAGACTGGCCGATAGCCCCAGCAGGGCGATTTGTAGCATTGGCAAGAGTGTTGGTCAATGTTTTCTCTCAAAAGGACAGGTGGGATTGGCGATCATGGAGATCGTAAAAAAAAAAAAAAATCTTTAGGATCTTATGGATTAAGATCAGAATGAGGCTAGGTTTGGCATAACGCCCACGTAGTTCTCTAGAAACAGCTCCGATTCATATACTTGAATGAAACATCCGAGTTCTTGAGTGATTGTATTAATGACTGAATGCTACCGGCTGTAGTCTAAACCATGGTGCCAAGCACGGGGCAGCAATGTTGTTGCTATGGCTAATCAATAAGTTGATTCTCTTTTCCACACATGATCCAGCAGAGGTTTCATAATCCGTCGTACATCATAACTATACAATGCCTCCATGCCTTTTCTTGGCCGGGCGCTTCATTTCATTCATGTCAAGCTTGCTGGGCTCTCAAACCGGTGTAGGCCAAGATGCTGGAATATCTTTGGAGCATGTCCAAAACTGCACTACAGTCGTATCTCATGAGTAACTTCCCGGTAAAAATTCTGACGAAACCTGGTTCTCACACTCATAATCAGGTATGAGGTCTTTGGCCTTGGCGCAGAGCATAGACAAGCAGTCCGGGTATCTGCACTGTGAGCTTCCGTGAGTTTGCGAGATTTTTATCTCTTTCGTTTGGTCTTCTTGCGTGTGCTTTGACCATCATCCTATGACTTGGCCGTGGCAGCAGCAGCTTGGTTCTCCGCCTTCAGCTGGGCAAGCAGCTCCTCCTTGGCCTTGAGCTCGGCGAGGATCTTCTTAGCCATATCCTCAGCCTGGTTCTGCGCATCGGCTAGCTTGCGTATCTCAGCGGCTTCTGTCTCGAGGCTGAAAGGCTGTCCAGGACGGTTATGCGCCGGTATCATGGCCGATCGCTCCCAGACCTCGTTGTTATCGCCGGGGAACGGCGGCGGTGCGCGCCCCTTGCCCTTTCCTTTGCCGCCGCCGCCGGGTTTCCATCCCTTGGGCACAGCGCCCTGGGTGAGGAGGTTGTAGAAGACTTCGTAGGGTTCGTTGAAAAGCTGCTCTTCGTAACTCCACGAGCGAATCTCGCCGTTTGATGCGACCATGGCTTGTTTCTCTTCCTCGTTTCGGCCGTAGGGATGCAGACGGAGGTAGTGGTACAGGGTCTGGGGTTTCTCGCCCGAGTCGTTAACGTAGTAAAGTTTAATAGTGATGTCGAATTCACCCCATCCTGTTTCTTCGACCATGAAGGGTTTTCCGGGCTCGCCTTCGATCACTGTTTTCCATCAGCATAAACACGCGCGCACGATGGAGGAGCGGTCGCTTACTTCGCACATAGTTGGGGATGGACTCGTGAAGCTTGAACTGCACGCGACGCAGCCAATATGTGATGTCGGTGTCGTCGAGACCCTTGACAAAGACTTGCCATGAGTGCGTGTGATTATCAGGGATGCCTGCTGGTCGCGGGTTCGTCTCGGAGAATGGTTTGGCTGTGCTCCCCACGATAAAGGGCCGTCGGATTTGCGTGAGCTTTACGCGCTTGCCGAGTTGGTTCTGAGGCGCCATGATGTTGTTGAGTGTAAAGTAGAACGATAAAGTTGCGGTTCAGTTCAAACAGCCTTGTGTGTTTGCGCCTCAGTGGCATCGCTTGGCCAATCATCGCTCGGCAAGCCACAATAACCTCACAGCCTCGAGTCCCGATGATGATTTCATTGATTTTACCCTCACATCGAGACAATACAGCCTTGAGAGTTGTTCTTGGTGCTCAATTGGCAGGGGATAGCTTCCATTCTTTTACGTCAACTACTCAACAAGTTTTTCTCGTTCAGAGTATTCTACTTTAATCTACTTCAAGCTTGTTGAAGAAGCTCATTCTAGCTCTCAAGGGCCTTGACATCGCACCACTTTTACACCAACATCACCATGTCTGCCTCAAAGAAACTCGTTGTTTGCGGAGGAACCGGCTTCTTGGGTTCTCGAATTTGCAAATATGCTGTAGCTCGAGGATGGGACGTGACATCCATCAGGTAAACTTCACTTGCATCTCCAGCTCAAGATCAAAAACTCATCTTATTCTTCAGTCGTTCCGGAGACCCTCGATGGGACACTATCAGCTCTTCCCCTTCTCCCCCACCTTGGGCGCACAAGGTCAGTTGGGAGCGTGGTGATATTCTTCGCCCAACTACATATGCCCCATTGCTCAATGGCGCCGATTTTGTTGTTCACAGCATGGGCATCCTTCTTGAAGCTGACTACAAAGGTGCTATTTCTGGCAAGGAATCACCGATTGCTGGTCTTCAAAAGGCCTTTGCACCCGTCCGGGATCGTGGAGTCAATCCACTGGAGAAGGGAGAAGGCGAGGACATTAAACCTCCAAACCCCAAGGACCAGTTCTCCTACGAGATCATGAACCGTGATAGCGCGGTTACTCTGGCCAAGCATGCTGTTGCCGCCAAAGTGAACTCATTCTGCTACATCTCCGCTGCCGCCGGTGCTCCTGTTCTTCCCCAGCGCTACATCTCAACCAAGCGAGACGCCGAGGTTACTATTGCCAACAAGTTCCCGGAAATGAGAGGCCTCTTCGTCCGGCCGTCCTTCATGTTTGATAGCTCGCGCCCCGTGACGATGCCTCTGGCTGCCATGGTAGGTCTTGGCACTGCATTCAATGGCCTGACGGGTCACTACTTCAAGACTTTTATTGGTGCTGCCGGTGTCAAACCCTTGAAGGTTGAGACCGTCGCCGAGGCGGTGGTTGAGGCACTGAGCGACGAGACTGTCAAGGGAGCGATCGAGGTGCCACAGATTGAGGAGCTTGCCAGCAAGGCGTGGAGAAAAACCATGTTGTAGGGAGTTTGAATAATGTTGTATCAAAAGCACAAACGCTAGACTGTATAATACCCGAATGAACCAAAAGTGCAATCCAATTTCATCCTCTTCAAATCATCGTTCCTCGTTCAAAACTATCCCTAATCTCAGCGGTGTATTTGTTATAGAACCGCGATAGCTTCTGGTTGAACTGCTTGTTTTTCTCGTTGATGTAGGTGACGTCTCCGTCATCTCCGTTCTGTGCCATCCTTTCCTTTCTCTTCTTCAACCTCTGCTCCTCTGCTCTCTGCAGGTCTGCCACCAGACGGTCAACTGCCGCTTTATCTGGCTTGTTCTCGGCAAATGTGGTAGAATCCGCAGTTGAGTAGAAAGATCCATCCTTATCCACTGCGATAAGCTCGCCGTCCTCGGTCTCGACAATGTCCAGGCCGCCCGATGCCGCTGCCTTCTCGATGAGAGCGTTCTTGTCCTTCTCGTACTGATCCATATTCATGCCGATGTTTCTGAGTTGACGTTTGTATATCTTGTTCGCTTCTTGTGTGTGATCGGCGAAGGCGTTGTTGTCGCGACGGGCGGCCTTCTTCTTGAGACGTTTATCCCACTTCTCGCTCTCATCGACGGTCCAGTCCCATGCGCGCTTTCGCTCAAAGTCCTCGCCGGCTTCCTCCACGTCGGCCTTTAGAAGCTTGTGCGACGCGATGGCGTGTTTGCGATGTATGGCTGTGAGTTGGCTGGGATCCGTCGCTAGCCTCTGTGACTCAAGTGTCGCCTCCTTCAAGTTTTTCTCTGACGAAGTCTTTGCCCGCGCCTGAAGAGCTTTGAAGCGAGCCATGCGATCTTGGGCCTTTGTCGCATGGTCGGTCTCGGTTTGCTGTGTATCTTCCTTCTTCTCGGCAGGCGAGTCCATGGTTGGTGTATCTGGGGCCATGGCGTATGTGGTTGAATGAGGTGAGTGGTGTTGATGTTGATGTTGTGGTGGCCAAAGAAACAGGCATGAAGTTGCTTGCAGCCGGGACCACCTCTAATCCGAAACAAGTATAGCGTGGTTTGCGCAGTGACTACGTAGTACTCAAGGAAGACTGGAAAGTTAGGCATACAAACAACATAGACTTTATGTCTAATCTGAAAGCTCTAATTTTCTTCAGTATGGTCAATGTTTAATATGAGGTGAGAGGCAACTCCGGGGTCAAATCCGAGCTGAAGTCAAGCCCCCTTACTCCCCTTAATACGCTTTACCAAGCACGAGTCGAGACGCCAGATAACACCTGAGCTGCGTAAGTAGAGGTATTGGTTTCTAGGAGAACATATGTTGAAAGAGCACTCCAAGACATAGATTAAACCAGAGTTGCGACTTCTTCTTACTTTGTTCCAAATGCTTGCCATTCTTCTGAATCCGCCTTTTACTCCCAACTACCGTATTGACTTTGTGACTGCTTATGCCATAGGAACCTGTCGGACTTACTTACAAACTGTTTCATGATTCACTGCACAGCCTAAGTCAGCGAAAATTATCCAGCAGAACTTTTTCATTATGACTAGGACTCAGAACTAGCAGTATAATAAATTTCATTATATCCGCCAGGCAGAGGTTCCTATTATCCGCCATGCATGCCCGGGCAGGACGGATACAGATTGCGGGGTAACCCACTTCGCTGCTTCCCGCTTTTTAGGGACAGCACTAAAGGACGAGCACCTGCCTGAAAGGACGCCTAAACCAAAACAGCCCAGGGGCATCAACAACAGGGGTCCGGCCTTCTTGCCTCGCGGGCTGCGGGGAGAAGAGGATTACGCAACAATGCATCGCGAACTCATCCCTTCCCTTCTCCTCTCTTTTTTTTCTCCTCAACATTTTCCCACGCGTCGCTCGTCGTTCACTCATTTCGACATATTACCAAAACGCTTGGTGCTTCGGATCCCTTCGCACTATACACTTGCTCCCTTACAACGTGTCTAGCATCTTATTGTCCCTTTGTTGCCAACATGTTCCGCGCAGTAGCTGCCCAGGCAGTCCCAAAGGAGGGCAAGATGTTCTTACGGAGAACGAACGATCTGGGAGAAATATACTACACCGTCAACAGATTGGGAAAAAAGCCCAAAGCACCCAATGGACGAGAATTCTTTCAGATCAGCAACCTCTTGCTCGACCTCGACGACATAGACAGCCGGCACGTGCGAGCATCCACTGAAGACGATGAAGTCAAAGCACTCAAGCATTGGTCTCAAAATAACAAAAGAAAAAGGCTGCAATACAGACTTCGAAAACTTGAGCGCGAGCTTGATTGGTCGAGGCTCAAGGCTTTCGAGATAACCTCAAACCCGACCAACTGTTGGCGACTCGGAAGTCATGACATTCTCTCCGCTGCTCTCGGGGCCCCATCACCAGCTCCACTGATCGCCTCCCCAAACGGTCAACAAGGATCTCCGACTGCCGAGACACAGCTCCACCTCACTTGCTCAGAAAATGGCATTTCAACACGGGCTGAGAAGGACGATTCACTGCTTCTGCACTGGCTCCAACTACGCGCACAATTGACACAAACTGGGCAACATTCCAGAAAGCTTCCACCGCCAACATCATTAAGGCAACAAGATTCGGTCACTGGCATACGTAGGCTAATGTCGCGTCTTTTGTCATTTCATCCTGAACTCTCTTTTAGCGAACCATACACTAGCGGCTCGAATTTGCTAGCGAATGATTTATCTTCAATTACCCGCGATTCATGCGCAAGCATCTTGAAAGATGACGATGGGCGAAATGCACATGATATTTTGGTTTTTATCGGAAACCTTAGCCAGAGAGTATCCTTGACCGGAGACCACATTGGAGCGCCCTTGTGCGGGTTCGGGTTGAAGCTCTCGGCTCAAATCTGTAAGCCCTCGGTCACCCATCAATACCTAGAAATAGGCTTTGAACATGGTTACTGGACCTCTAGCAATACTACATTGAGAGACATCCTTTATGCCCTAGAACAGTACTTACACCATCTGCGTACGGGTTCCGGATGTCTTGACTTGTATGACCGACAAGGACTCCTCAAGTTGCTAACAGGCCTGAGAGACCAAGACAACACCACGCCAAGATCGGTTCGGGCTCTTGCCATTGAGTCACTAGAGAACTCGTCCAATGAAGGCTTTGAAGAAACAGCTTTGGACATCTATCGAACTTACATAGCCTTGCTCGGCCACTTAGGAGCGGTAGCATCGCTCTGGCAAGAGTGGCATTCGTCAGCCACCTTGGTCGATAAGTTTGCTCGCAAGAGAAAGTTAGAGGGTTCAGAAAAGCGACCAGATACAATTGCTGCCGAAGCTTTCCAGTCTGCAATCGGAACTGCCATCTCAGTCGCGACTTTGAGTCATGATGCAATTCCAGCGAATCCCGACTTAGCTGGCTGTGCCACGCTAGACCTCATGTCCCTTGAGGATCAGAACCAAGACTTGTGGCCAGGTTCCGAACAGAATGAGGCGCACCCTATGCGACAACAGATAGACGGCGAAGTCCGTGCAGCGCTGGAGCTCCCACTTGACGGGTGGATGAGGGCGGTCCGGCTGTTGCCTTGAGATGGTCCCCGATGATTTGGTGTGTGAGATGGGCCCAGGGGAAAGACCCAATGGGAAATTATGGTGCAACTTTAATGACTACCGAGCTGACGGACCAGCCTTTAATATATGCATACGATAACATCGGTCAGCATCCGGCTGCGGAAAAGGGAAACATCTTGTAAAGCAGGGGAAGGGTCACATCTCTGATCTTCCGTCAATTGGTGATGCCCTCCATCTGCACAAAGTAAGTAGAAGAAGTGAGCTTTATCGGAGTGGGTGCCACCCCGTTCAGCCCTGTGCGCCGTCGTGGGTTAGGACGACTGCACTGGCCTTGAGTTTCTGAGCTGAAAGACGAGCCCGTAGCACGATTGGGAGCGTTCATCTTTCTGAGTTTCCTAGCTGCGTCCAACCCCCTGGTCTGTGCGAATCATGATTGACGCTGGCTTGGCTAGTAAAGTACGCCGGTACCACCAGCAGGCTGGGTGCATCCTGTCGTCTTACCACAGCGGACCGTCTGGCCAGCAGAAATGCGCAGCTTCTGCATCCTGGGTGGTGTCTGCAACCCTCAATTCGTATGAGATGTGCTTTCTCACCCGTATGTGCTGCAGCAGTGGACTGATGGCGCGTTCCGGGGGCCTTGGGAATTGTTTGAGGCGTCGAGCTGCTAGAGTCTGGCAATAGTCTAGACCATGCAACAAGGTCAGCCCCAGATGCCGTCTCAGCCACGCTCATCTGCCGTTGTGCCAACTTAATACTGAGTTCATAGTGGAACGAAAAACAAAAAACGTTTCGCAGGACTATCCATCCTTGTTAGCATCGTGTATTTCTGACCCCCGGGCCATCCCCTTGCCCCTTGCTCCCGATCAGCGGGTGTCATTAGCTGCTCTGGTTCGCGAAGTGAATTTAGACTTTCAACTTCACTCTCCTCTCCTCTTCATCATACTCAAAACTTTTCTCTTCTCTTCACTGCGACGATTGCCCAGGTGGGGAAGACTACCTCGTTCACTCTTCACAATTCGTGATTAACGAGTAGACTGAGAGAGTATGTATGAGACATCACGGTGGAAGCCATAATGTGGATTCCAGCCTTTCCGAACCAGCTGCGCGTCGTTTTGTCGTTTTTGTGTTTCTACGTCAGTCTCACGACCCAACAACGAGATCCTATATCCAACTTTTGTCGAAGATGGGGCCATCAAAGTGCCGTGGTTGATGACAAGCTTTACATCGGCGGAGGATTGGTTACATATGATGGTAGTTCAGGAACACCACAGAACGTCTCCAGTATGTCGGTCCTACATACCCAGTATATCTAACCTTTAGGCGTGCCCGACAACAATCCTGGTGAATTCCTATTAACATATACAAACTTAGATCCTTATTTTATCTATCATGACCTAAGCCGAGTCGCCGACTCGGGTATGCCACAGCCCTATGCGAACCTAAGCAAGAACTCGACCATTCCTGATGTAAGTGGTGGCATTTTCTGGCCTGACACCATCAACAAGAAAATCTATCTTTTCGGTGGCGAATACAACGGCGTGACTCCCTGGGATTTCGACCTTTATGCCTATGACATTATCAACGATGAGTGGGACAATCTCGGAGTCTCCCGGACTGACGATATTGTTGGGCTCAGTTACGGAGCAGGCGTCTCTATCCCGGACCGTGGAGAAGCCTATTACTATGGAGGATGGATGAACAATGCAACCGACGCAGACTGGGGTAATGCCCCCCAAATACCGACATCTTATCTGCTGCGGTACGAGATGGACACGAACAGCTGGTCGAATGATACCGGCCCAGATGATACGGGTCGTGCGGAGGGAGTAATGGTTCACATCCCTGCTGGCGATGGTGGAATGCTTGTCTACTTTGGCGGCATCCGTTCTACTGAGGACAACAGCTGGGAAGGCCAACCGATGAATCAAATCATTCTATACGATGTTCTGAGTGGCAAAAGTTACTTCCAAAACGCAACGGGCGATGTTCCAGAACCACGGCGACGGTTTTGCGCGGGCGCTACATGGGCCGAAGACCAGTCTTCCTACAATATCTATCTGTATGGAGGTGCTGGTGAAGAGGAGGGAAGCGCCGGGTTCGACGACATATACATTCTGACATTGCCTACCTTCACATGGATCAAGATGTATCCTTCCGGCAATGGGACAGGAGATTATCCCCATCACAGCTTTACTTGTAACGTGGTGAATAAAGCCCAGATGCTCGTCCACGGCGGCTTCTTCCCACTAAACGACGACTGCGATGTTCCAGATCAGTGGGGCCTGCACGACATGTCTTTGGGGAGACAGAATAAAGACAGGGCGCCCTGGGCACTTTACGAGCCTGATTTGACCAAATATGCTGTCCCGACAGATGTTATCTCGGTCATAGGAGGAAGGGCGAACGGTGGTGCTACCAAAACGGCACCAGCTGGTGGCTTCGACTATCAAGACCTCAACGCCCTCATGACGAGGACGGCAGTAGCAGGAACACGGACTGCCACACGCGATGTGTCGAGTCCTACTGAAACAGGAGACGCTGGGTCTGGATCCGGCAGTTTATCGACGGGGGCCATTGCTGGCATCGCGGTCGGCGGAGCCGCGGCTCTCATCGCTGGGCTTGTTGCTTGTTTCTTCTGTATTCGCAAATATCGACGTGGGCACAAACGAAATGGATCTCAGCAGCCAATGGCACAATCTTACGACTATCATCATCCTACACATCCATCATTCATCTCAAACCAATACTCGTCTGGGCCTTGGAGCCCACAGTCGTCAACTTTCCCTCCTTCAAGTCCGAGTGTTTTCCCTAACTCACAAACAGTTCAGCCACATCAGACATCACCAGTGGAGCTACCGTCTGGGGATTTCAACGACTCATCTCGGCTTTCACCACACGCAGAGCCAGCCACGGCGGAGCCTAAATACGATGCTCAGGGAAACCTATGGGTCCCCCAAGTGAGCATGATGCAGGTCCCGGACCAAAGTCATTCGCCTGGAAGCCCTCTTTACTACGACGGTACGATGGGGTCTAACATGTCCAAAAACGATACAGGATACTTCTCGTCTGGCACGCCCCAAGAACTTGCAACGGAGAGACGCACCTCCTACGTCCCAGGACAAACAATTCACGAAACATACTACCACCCATGATTGGTTTGATCTAGAACTATTCTCTCTTTTTGTCTCTACAGCTAAGCTCGACGCTTAAAATTTCCTTGATGATGGGTTCATGACAGAAGAAGGGGGTAACGAAGTGTTTGGTATAGGAACGGCATAACTAAGAGCAAGCGGATTTTTTTACGGTATACCGGTTTTTGTACCAGGAGCTCATATTCTCTCCTTTCTTGAGCCATGGTTGTTAACATACATGTAATACTCTGCCACGAACATGTGGTTTTCTTCAATTGTGCCTCCTGTGTGTGGTAGTATATTCTAATGCCATCATGACAGAGAGGCTGTTATGTAGGCGAATAAAAGTTTAATGACTAAGTGCTGCTCTATCTCCCATGACTTGTTGCTTCTTGTACATAACTATCTACTCTCCTCCCCATTGTGAAGTTCTCTATAATCACTTTATGCTGGCTAGTGGATAGGTTACTATCTTACCTTAAAACATATCAATGTACTACAACTATGAGTAACTTGTAATCTTAATCACCACCTGGGAAATTAAATATATTATCAAGTGAAACCTCTGCAACTACATTGAGTAAGTGGCGTTAAACATACATTTACCCTCAGAGTAGGCTCTTCGACCTCCAGCCTCATGAGTTTATAAGTTGTTCTATGGGTTAAATGCTAATAACAATCAGTGCTACCCAGTATAGAGCACATGTTTCACACTTAAAACGACGTTGTTGGATGTTTCTGTGTGTGCATATGTCAAGGAGTTCTTCACTAGCTATTTGCTACTCGCAAGTACCACCCAGCCTGTGCCTCGAGACTGAATGAGGACGTGAAGCAAGAGACTTGACTTTAAACCTGCCTATTCCAAGCGACTTTGAGGACGAAATTTATGCCATGAATAACCAATAGAATCGAAAATGCAGTTGACTGGTTTAGGTTAAGAGCAGAGATAATTTGAGAGAGTTCAAGTACAAAGACCAAGGCTAATGGCAATCTGCTGACAGAGAGATGCAGACAAAAAGAGTCTGAGGATAAGAGTCATTTGTGCAACAGGTTCTTGAAGACTCAAGGTAGTCGCCAGGTTTCAAGCTTTGTACCTCTCGGATTGCTCAACTAAGGATATTAGCAAAGGCAGTTGAGAGCCTTTGACATTTCCCCCTTTGAAGCTACATGTTCTTTGTTTCATTGGTCGGATTTTTAGCTTACTGCAATGGTAACTATGTAGTAGAATCCGATCGAATGGCGGTGTGATGCCATATTGATTTAGATTTGTTTCCGCTCCCTACTACCGCTCTCGCCACTCATATCATCGTGTTTGGGAAGAGGATCGTCTTATTCCAACAATGATGAAAGAAGTGGTTCATTAAGATCATGTGAGCCTAGCGTATAGGCAGGATCGCCGGGTTACTTGATGTTCAACGACATTGGAACCTAACAGTGGCTACTAGAGGGTGGTCCCTAGGACACTGGTTTATAACGAAAGGGTTAGCAGTAAGACTCGAAAAAACGAGTCAGAGCTTGCATGGTATGGAGGAATTGAACTAATAAGGGTTATAATTGCAAATATGCTACAGTCTTTAGCCTTTCTTCACCGCCATGTTAGTAGGCACAAGCCGGTTATCATAGGCCAATCCTCTTACACCATAATGAATATGGTATACCGTTAAATCTCCGACTTATGATAGTTAGATTGGCACTACGGATTGATAGTCGGGTCTAAAAGCATTAACGAGTTAGTTGAGAGCTTGATTTCTTAAAACCCTGTTTTCGATCAACATGGAGACAGGACCCTTGCTTTCACGCTTCTTCTGTACAGTGACGTAGATCATGGCTACTCCCACTAGCCTGTTGTTCTAGTACCGGTAGGTTGATTGAGTTCTGCTGAACAGAAAGGAACACCGAGTGTTGGTATGTACTATCACGAACGCCGATGTGACACCATGGCTTCAATGAATGACGAGGTGGGGATGATGTGCTACAGAGTCAATGAAGGTAACACCCGCATATAGCCTGTGACAAGAATGGAATGTTATGGTGAAATATACGCCCTGTATTGAACAATCTGTAGAGTTTATGATGACAGAATCTAGAATTCGTGCCACGGGCCACATGCTTGGTGAGGTCTAGATGTCCTAGAACGTAGATCTGGAGCTAAGATGCAAGACATTACTCCATACAAGACTGAAATTACCCGATTCCTGTGCCACTCACACTTGCAAATTGTACAATAATCTGGGGACGGATGTTTATTTCATACATCATCGTGTCGACAACTGACGCGATGAGACTATGGACATGGACAGGATGTGGTGCAATAGTATCACCTCTTGACGTCGAGAATGATACCATCTCTTGACTCTGGCCTGTTAAATGTTCTCGGAATAACTGATGACTCTGGAGGTACGACGATGTTTACGTACGCTTCAAGGCTCAACTGGTCGAACGTAGGCAGTAGTGTGGCGTGATAACCGACACAGCCATGCTGGCAATGAAGATTGACAGTTTTATTACTAGCTTTGTAGATCAAGATCTGTTCAAGTGCCGAATCTTGCCAGCATCAAGGGACTGGCCGTGCGTTGAAATGACGAGAGAATGAATCGCTGATCAAAGATCTGGCTTATGGAGGTTGTGAGGTCTCGGTCCTGGATGCAAGAGAAGGGCCGTAGAACAACGGCTAAGGTCTTATCTATTGGCTGATATCATTAACTTTCCCGAGCGCGTGCTCAATCTTTGGTCCCTTGATCGCCAAGTGTGTGAGCGTGGGGTATTTATTGGTGGGATGACGGAGACGGGAAGATGGTTAGGTACTAGGTAGGTAGTTATCAGGTACAAAGTGCAGAGGGGGAATAACTTCACCCCCATGTGCAAGGAAGCAACTGAGAGAGATAAGCTACCAAAGTCTGTTTAACCAGAGGATTAACCGGAGGAATCAGCGTAGATGTTTGCCAATAATAGGTATAGAGGGTTGGGGGTGGTTGGATCAGCAAAGTACAGTAAGATAGGCATTCTCTCAAGAGCGTTGATAAGAGATAAGCAACGGGCATACTCTCAGACAATGCCTTAGACACCTTGAGACTCGTCATTGTCTAGAACAGGCGTTTGATCATGTGGTCACTGATTGACCAAACCCTCAATAATGCCCGACACGATGATGATCAGTGCAACACTACCTATCGATATGGGTGTCGACGCAGGGTTGCTCAGGGCAGGCGGCGCGAGTAGTTTTCTTACATCGGACAAGTCTTATCACGATTCCAATATACCCGGAGTCTGCAGATATCAGGTGACAACCTCTCCATCCCGAATGTCACTGACACAATGATACAGGGAGCGTCTGCAGGGCATTGACTCGGACTACCACACGAAACCAGAACGTTGAGACCTGTCACTCTTAAGAAGGCATTGGAACGTCTAGATACCGGTCACGCAGTGCTGATCACGAGTCTCTGGCGGATAGAGCGTTTCAATTGCTGATATAACATTTGATAGATGGATATCTACCTACCTCATCAGCTACAGCTACAGCCGCAGCCACAGCCACATCAAGATCCACGGCGATTCTGATAAACGAGGCGATCGATGCCCATGTTGAACCGACTTTAGCCTATACTGAATACCTAGTCAACCGCTATCTTGACTCAAGAGAGCTGGGGAAGTGGCCTTGACCATTGTCAAATTCCATGTCAGCCCAGGGTTTATAGTGAAGCTCCTAGCCTGAGATGGTAGCCGATCTCCGTTAGCTCAGAGCACGAATATAAGCCTATTTGTGCGTAGTGCGAAGACTGGTCGTGTTTAATCAAGAATGAGGCAGTGCTCAAGAGTTCATCTCACTTACTTCACTTCACTTGCACCGAAACTTATCCGGCTCCGAATAAGCGAGGCCGAGCAAGCGTGGGAGAACGACTGGTCCGTGAAGCCGTTGCTATACAGATTAGCCATAGCCATAGCCATAGCCAAGACCAGGATCAAGGGTCCAGGCTAGACAGCTGGCTTTCTTTGGCTTATGTAGGAACGGGCCCATTAGTGGACTGAACCGAACCGTTGCGGCTCGTTTCATTGAACCACAAAACAGCGAACAAAAAGAAAAAAATCTTCCACTTCCCACTTCCCTGGTTCCCCTAGACCCGGGGGCGACTCCGCAGCGCATAGATTTTTGTGAGTTGGCGAGCCTCAAGTGGAGGCTTCTTGACCTTTAAGGTGAGAAGCGCAACGGGTCCTGGCTACCGGTGTCCGGTAAAGAACCAAGAGAAACCCCGGATGGAGATGATTGGAGTCTATTCGGTTCCATTCTAACCCTTGCCGTTAGTGAATGCGACCCTGACGGATCCTTCCAGGGTCTAAGAGAGAAAAAAAGAGACAACAGACTTGTCGTCGGCGGCGTCCGCGAGCTTGGACGGTGGCATCTCTTCATCTGCTGTAAGTGCCTGGATTGGACGAGCTGAGAACGAAAACACGTTTCATACACATCGCAATGCAACCAACGATGGGCCTCATTTTTTACATACATACATCACTGTTGCATTTGGCTCCTCCTTATCAGGCCATTGGAGCCACAGGCATAATAGAGTCAAATAGCACCGGCCAACGGAGATATCTGCTGGGTCGAGGCGAAACGCACGATGTAGCCCCGGACAGCTATCAATGGAGAACCCCACATGCCATCTGATACTACATACGGATACGTACTCTCTCACGACTATCGTCGCGGCGGTCAGGACGACATGTCTTTGCATTGCATGATCTGGCTCTGTTTGCGTCGAATACGAATCCAATCTATCTGCAGTTAGAGACTTGTAGGGACATGGCCCGCTGGGCCGAGGATGAACTGTCAAAAAGTAAATTTAGCTCAAAAAAGATCCTTGGCCTGACTCAGCTGAATCGTTGGCTCCCCGAGATAGAGTCAATAGACTCGTTGCCCCCGCGAGCTAATTCGCGCCATGTCGGGGAATGAGCTTGATTCAGGGTTTTGATAATGAGTTATTCAGGAAACAGCTTAGGGTAACTGCTAAAGAACCCATGATCAGCCGATGGGGGATGATCGTGAGACGCAAGGATTGACAAGAGTCAAGAGACTTACGGGAGACCAGAAAGAGATAACCCGACACAGATTAAAGCTTCAGCTCCGGCCTCCGACTCGGCCACGGTAAAGGCAAACGCACCTTTGGGGGTACAGCATCATACTGTAGTTTCAATATCAACATCAACCTGTCCGTTAAAGAAGGGTGATATAGCCTTCCTTCCATGTGCAATGATGTAATAAAGTCAAGGCACCGGCTCTGTGAATCTATCTTTGGTAGGCAAGCTGTTAGAAACTTGAATACTATGTACATATGTGTTGCTTAGCGCTCAGAGTTCATCATGCATCGCTGAGCTGTCTACGTAATCTTCAGCATACGTATGCTGTGCTCAATCATTCCAGTCAACAACCCTTCTGTCACTTACACAACGAACTAACTACCTAGAACATGTTCCCCGCCATGCCGTGTTTCCCAACGAGCGGAAACCAGTAGGTAGCCACATGGTTGATCTGATAGGCCATACGTAAGTATATGTCTGACTTTTTGCTTCTTCCTCGGAAGTTTTTTCTCCTTCTCGTGCATCTCTCACTGGGTGTCGAGTGTGCGAGCAGTAGTTCAGAGATGCACATCATCAGGGCGTTCTGGGCTTAGCGGCCTTGTTCCCGCACCCTCACATTCAGTACGGCAACAGATGTGTCGGGCCGCGAAGTTCTCGGGAGAATCAGTTCGCAAGACGACTGTTAGTGGACCTAGCTAGCGACAGGCCAGGAGTTCTGTTGCGTAATGGCGTTGCAAGGCGCAATAACCATTCGGCAAGACGCATAGCAAGACCGCAAAACGTGCTTATTAGGGTGGATGAGACGAGCTTTATCTCAACCTTTGTAGTCAAACTTATTGGCCTACCGCAGCCAGTGACGCTGCAGCGGTACCTAGGTACAGTATCCACGCGCGGAGAGCAAGCGCCCCAACATGGAAACCCCAGCTGGCTCCCCCTAGGTTAGCAGGAGTGGGCCACCCGACGGCTTGATCCTTCTTTCCTAGAGGCACCCGGTGCCAATGGAACTCGACTTCACGACAGGCAGGCAGGCACCATGAAGGATGGCCGTCCCTTCCATTTGTTCGTTCCCCTACCATGGAAAGAACCACCGTCAGCTGCCCACCATCAAGCCACCATCACCATCAACTACATTCACTCACTCTAGAGAAAAGTAGCCTTTGCTTTCCACCAAACAAGTCACCATCACTGAATCCACACTTTTTCTTCCCACCTGAACCCTTGAACCCTTGAATACAAAACCATTTTGGGAAATGTCAAGATAGACGCCCCCTCCCGCCTGACAAAGCACCCGAGTATCCACCCCCGGCCGTCTTCACACCGAGATATGGAAGCGTGCCTGACATTCGTCTACGCGTGATGCTAGCTCCGATTGGGATTTGCGGAGAGAGAAGACATGCTAACATGCATGACCTAACAGCTGTTGCTCTTTTGCTCTTGCTGCGCATTACTATATACTGCTGATGCACGGTTGAGCGGCACACCAAGATTTCTGTGGTCATCTTTCCTGGTGCTTGTTCAGGCAGCACGGCTTCTCATGAATGGTCAAAGTTCTCATGGGAAATGAGAGGTATCATGTGCCGTCGTTGCGCTAGACACGCTATGATAGCCTACGGTATCCTGGCGGTTCGTTATTGCCAATGCGCATCGACATGTCCCTGGTTCAGGCGTCTGATAATGCAACCCTAATGCCGTTCCCGCATCAAACGGCAGCATTAGGTACCGCATCTTGATGCTTTATCTAAGCAATGAGAACAGATACAAGAGACCTCCATTCCCCAGACCTGGCGTGCCAAAGGTGGCTGATCCTTGGTGACCTGCTCCATCTATCCTTTCAGCTCTGATACACTTGTTGACTTGAATCGTTACGCTACTCTCCTTGCATCAGAAGTCAGGCCAGCATCAAAATACATAAGCAGTACTCGGTCTTTCTTCATTTGCCTCTCTCACTCACTGTTTCCAAATTTATCGGCTATCACATTCGTCGATAGTGTGACAACGTCTGCGGATATCGCATCAGTCAGCCTGAGACAGTTCGCACGTCAAACCGACACCTGATTTGAACATCCGTTCACGCTCTCGCTGTGCCTCACGGCTTACGCATACCTTTTCATACCGAACTATCTCAGAGCAACGACTCTTGAGCGGGACTTGCTCACCGGAAGGGGCACAAGAGGTCGCGAGCGTAGCTTTGCCTGTTGATGGGAACTGTCACTTGTCGGTGTCGGTCAGTCCTCAACCTTGTTCTTCTCGAAACTAGCAGTCAAGGAGGTACCCTGAGAGGATCCTCTCTACGGATACGTTATCCCAGCTGTCGCGCAATCCGATAGCCGCAGCTCGCAGTGTCGATTTCGGCGGATTATTGGCTCACTTATTGCGCCCGCTCCATCTCCGCTTTCGGCTCCTCGCTCACTCAATCGCGAATTACCAAGGCCGAGTCACAAACCCCAGGTGACAGGTGCATCCAACTTCGTATTTAATACTCGCGTGCCCCGACTTCGGTTGCTCAAAAAGTTGTCGGTATCAGGAATATTTCATCTTACCGGATAACAAAACATATTTCCCCAGAAGCAACTCGTCTTTTCTATACTCTCTTTCCTCTCCCTTCTATTCCTGGATCCAATCAACACTAACAAAGCGGCTCCTTTGGACTACCAACCAACTACCCGTTCGCCTAAGGTCGACTTACACGACACACTTATACGTCCGGCTCTTAGTTGACAGTTGGTTTATTCATACCGCCTTCTTCCTGTGGCCGTACGAGACAAAGCTAAGCCTAGTCTCCACGCTGCGGATCTCTGCTGTCTTGCCAGTCCCTGAAGGGTAACGCATCGTTGACGTTGTGTCTGGTCAGTGGGTTTTTCCTGAAGGAATTTTCACCCATCGAGATCTGGAAGTAAAATTACCTGGGATTCCCCAACTCGATCTTGAGTCTAAAACAAGACTCGCGTCGATCCGGCCTATTGCTCATCTACCTACCTGACCATCTTCACCAATTAATTAGTCTTGCCCTACGCTAATTAACTGTGCCCGAGTCGGTCACAGTTTGTTCAACATCTGCTTCTTGTTGTATCCATCCGCAACAGGTCTCGGGGAATTTGGTGTCCTGTCGTCCTTGCACATGCCCATTCGCTTCCGACCACAATTTGCCACTCCGATATACCCTGGTATCACACAATTCTCGAAGTTCTCCAGGGACGGTCAAGCACGAGAAAATTTTGCAACCGTTTTACTCCCGTACCCCCTTGTTGATCAAATCAGGGAGTAAGGGGATCTTTGCAGCCTAGTGCCCTGATAAGACTCCCCGCAGTCGAACCATCACTGAAAAGGCGGTTTTCTACCTGACCCCAGCGGCCCCAACGGCCCTAGACGATTGCGCTCTCCACTGATTTACAGTGGTGCCAAGTCCATCCATCTGACTTGGGCTGTCCATAGGGGTGCACCCCCCTTCGACCTCATATCATATCACCTCCCCCCTTCTTCCAGATCCTTTTGAGGTCTACCTTTTGTCAATCTTTCATCCTTTCCCTGTCATCAATCTCCTCCCATTCAACTATACAGAATGCATCACAGCCGGAAAAAGTCTGGCCACGGCCTGCCCAACACCTCATCAACCGACGTGCGAAAAACTGTTACTGCGACCGACTCTTCAAAGTACAAGCGGCCCGTCATGACTCGGAGACATACACCACAAAAACTCGGCCGGAGTCAACGCGAACGTGAGCGGGAATGGACAGAATCTTGGGAGGACGAGAGGGAGAGTTTCCCGCAATTTTGGTAGGTCTTACACCGTCTCTACCCATGGTTATTCCATTTCCCTTCCATGGGCATCTAGTCGAAGTTTGCGACCAACCCTGGCATTAGTGATGCCGTCATGCCCCAGGAACCATGCACAATGCATGGAACCGGGATCTTTGAGAGTTACGACGACATAAACCATAAACAAGACTCATTGCTGACCCAATCACTAGTATGACCTGCGAAAAGCAATTCATTCCTCATGATGACATGTTTCTATACTGTTCCGACAAGTACGTCCCAAGCCCGTCAGTGGGACCTCATTCTCGCTTGAATCCCCATTTGCCGGGATGATGCTAATAATAAGCTACAGTTGCCGGAGAGTTGACCAGACTGCGTCGTCACAATCAAACTTATCAGTTCATCATTACGCGTCCGCAAACTATCCATTCTATTCTGCGGGAAACCCGGAACCCAAAGACATCATCCCCCGAGCATCTCCGTCACGACCCAGCTCAATGGTTCTGAACTCCCCCCCAGCTACCCCGGGAACGGGAGCACCGAATTACCAACACACTTCGGCCATTTCGGCCCTCCGCTCCCTCAACATCCGGCCTCCGAGCCCTCCGTCGCCCACAGGCAGCTCCAGCCATTTGTGGCCCTTTAGCCGCAGCGCTGCGACCAGTCCCCACAACTCATACAACCGACCTTCTGCGCCGTACCTCTCGTCAACGTATGACGGCGGTTACTACGGTGCTGGCAATGGCGCGTACACGTACGACACAACTTCAGGAGGAATGGACCGCCCTCTGCCATCCCGCCAGCCCAGCGCCTACTCGCGACCCAGAAGTATTGAGCTTGTGACACCCATGGTCGGCAGATAGAATGGACGCAACCAACCCGCGAACGACAACTTGCCCTACCACCTGCTGCTGTGGCCTCAGCCGTCTGCACCAAGACTGGTTCAGTGCGTACCTGGTACAATACGGTAGCAGATTGGATAGGCTGAAAGCACAGCCAAGCTGAAGGGCGGGGGACTCTTGTGTGTGTGCGCGCACTATCGTACCGTGTCTCACAACCGGGGCCTCGGACATGACCCCGCCGCATGGCTGACATTGGTCTACCGAAATGATCACAAATCCTAGGTTTTGCGGGGTTTGCAAGTCGCACTCACAGGGGTCGCCAATGGCCCCTTGGCGCTGCCAGGCTTATTTTGACCGGATTCAACCAATGCGAGGCCCATGCCGCCATAACAAGTTGTCTGGTTCTCATCCCCAAGGAGGCACTACACGCAGTTCTCGTGGGCTTGTTCTTTCATCTTCTGTTCTGTCTTTCTCTTGTTATCATCCTGTATTTTTGGGGGAGGCCGTCTACCGGCTTCCCTGGCGCATAAAAGTTTTTCTATTTCTGCATCATCAGCATTCCATCAATATTGAATTTGGACGGAGTTGGTCGTTTTTTCTTCATCTCTTCGCTGTGCCGCTAGTAGTTTTATTCTCTGGCGAACCCCCACAGCTTGCAACTTATCTTGGCAACACTGTCAGCTCTTCTGTTGGACCCCAGCTTGTAGCAGGACACGGGGTAACACCTAGATGCCTGTACAAGTTAGGTGGAAGTCCGTGATTGACAGGGGCAGTGTTGCTTGAGTTGCCACTTTCTTCTTTAGCATCGACATGCCTTGCGTCGACGTGCGGCGTGTTATGATAATACACGATATGGCAACGACATCATTGGCATTAGCAAATAGCATTTGGCGAGCGGTTATATGGGCAGTTGTATAATTTGGCATTTCCACTATTGGATGGCAGGCTCTCTGGCTTATAACGAAGGATGCATATGTACCTTCATAGCACACATGTATAAACACCACAGCATATCTCTGTAATTTTTGACACGTTTGGGAGGAGGTTTCCCTGGCATCAGAGTTTCACCAGCGAGAACACTCACTCGGCTGTCTCTACATACCTATATATCTAGAAGCATGATCAAGATGCAATGAAGCACCATGCAACAACACATTGTTGCCCATCAAGTTATTGTACGTACTGAGCCAAGCATAGCATAAACAGGGCTAAGACAGCCTGCGACGACGGTCCAAGAATCCGGGGACGGAGTCTGATGCCGTCCCCGGATTTTGCTTCTCCACGATTTCATCCCCGGATTTTCACCTTCCCCACCCGGCGCCAAATAAATTACATAAATTACCTAGGTATTCGGCTCAACGACGGGACTAGCTCGGATTATGGAATCTGGACCAAGTTGTCCGTAAAAGGACAGAGGGTGCGTCATGGGAAGGGAGACGCCCTTGGAGTCTGGGTGGATCGACAAGGGCTGGAGGAGCCTGCGCATCACGAGTTTGCTCACATGGTGAAAAGGATGACCGAAGAGACGATCCTGTGATGGAGCGTTGCATCCAAAGATACCGTCAGTGTCAGCTTCAATGGCATCGATATTGCGCTCTCTTCTTCTTAGCCTCGCGATGGACGTTTTGATCAAGAGACGGTCCTATCCTACTTCAACTTGGCCATCTTAACACCATATACCACTTGAATGAAAGTGTTCCTCATGGCTTTTGCTATGTACAACACTTGCACCATGTGTCTCATCCCCCTGCAGCTCATCATCTCGACCTATCCCCAACCTCTTGATTTCCATTGGCTTCCAATTCAGGCATATGGTGCGAACTAGTCGATCATTCTACCACCCGTCTGGGCACTTGGACAACACATCAAAGGTACGTACAGTACTGTAAGAGTCTAATCCGTCGTCAAAGCTCAAGAGTGAGACCTACGCTTATTCTTGCACGTCTTTGGATCTCCTGGGTCTGAGTTTGGCTCTTTCTGGGGTTCCTCGGAGGTGCTGCCACGTAGTGTATCACGTCAGGCGCTAGAGTTTTCTTTATAGCGTCTTGGTGAGCTCTGGTTGGGTCTAGGCTTTGACGAAACTGTGCGCCATATGCCCCTGATGGGGTGGTATGTTCAGCAGGTATCGGTCATGGCTGTGAAACTATCGAATTTACTCGGCATATTAAGAAGCAGAAGGGGGAGTGCTTATTCGGTTAGAACGCCGCATGTGCCTCCAGTAAAGGGTTGTTTATTAAGCTCGGCATACTTCGATTAAGCATTTCCGAGTCTGAATAAATTATTACCAAACTGGGAAAATATGTACGACCCTCATCGTTCAGTAGTCTCTTCAACGGCTTACAGTAGAGTCCTTATGAAGATTAGAGCACGTCGATTTGAGATAGAGGTACCTCTATTACTTTACGACGGTCATTTTGCAACTCATGGTTCAAACCTCATCATAATGCGTACTCTTATGGGTGTGGTATCTTTCGCCTACTCAAGAAGTTCTCGAGCCGCTTGAGACAAGGCATGGTTCTGTTCATTATGTAAAGCAAATAGTCACTTGGGACATCCGTAGAGAACTGGAGAGAAACAATCCTAGTAAAGTAAAAAAGACCACCATGTCATAACCGCTTCAGGTCACTCATTATCTTCGCTGAAGAAATCTTTAAATAATTACAACCTCCCACAAATGCAGGAAATGTCAACGTTTCCCCGTCCCATCATCATAAACAACACCTTCACCTATACAATACACCAATCCTATTTCATACAATCCCGTAAGCCTAGATCGGATTCCATATCCTCGTCCTCACTTGAACCCAAAATCAAGACCTTCGCCTCGTATTGAAGAATCAAAGGGGGACGTCATTTGAAGAAAAGCGTCATGAAGTAATTTCAGTCTATCGAGCCGACGATGCTCAGCTCTGAGCATCAAACAGATGAACGACACAGAACAAGTGAATAGAGCAGAACGACCACCCAGTAGCGTTGAAACAAATGGCATCCAACTCCAGAGTTAAAAATCCCAATGTTTTGTTTTTGTATTCGTCATGCAGTAACCGCAAAGTCCTTTCCGAGACATCCACGCCGTTAATTCTTTCTACTTGTCTGACCTGCGGCTGCTGGTTATCTGCCCGCTGGCCGTGAGCTGGCCATTTCACCATATCGTCCACGATGCTTGGTAGTGTCGTATGCCTGGAGCACACGTGTTTGACTCTCGTCTGCTTGCGAGAAGGCGTAGCCACGCTGTTTGCGCATACGCTGCACTTGTCGCACCTTTCGAATTGCCTTTTGAAACTGTTCCATTCTGAGAAGTGTTAGCACAAAAGCCGGCAATAATATAGGCTTGGTGTAAAAGCTTACCTGGGTCGATAATCTTGAATATTGTACTTTTGGATTTCCTGGATGTGGTGATATGTCTGTGGTCGGTACATACGCTTTGCATATTTCCATACAAAGTCACGCAACAGACACATGACAGCAAGATTGACTGTCTGTAGCCAGAAAACAGGGCTCTCAAAGATCCTGGGGATAGTTCCGTGGTACTCCATCGACACACCAGCCATAGGCGCAACAATACCGTACACTGCGGTGAGCACGTACCAAATAGCCATACTTCCAGGGATGGCGAGAACGTGGTACTTTGTCCAGTTGCTGGTGACCAAAGCTGCCTTGCCGAGGACGGTAAGTAGAACAGCACCGTAGAGTGCTGTGCCCCAAACCCAGTGGCCAGCAATCTTTCCGTCTGCTTGAATGAGGTCTCCATACCAGAAAAGTTGACCGAAGATGTAAAGTATGATGGAATGGTAGATGGCGTTGGCGATCCACTGGAGGAACACCTTCAACCTGAAGAAGTAGTTTTGCTGGCCCATCATGTACAGTTGAGGGTATCGATCCAGAAGGCGAGCCGAGATGAACTGGTCCAGGATACCGAGCGCAAGAGGTGGCAGAACAGTATAGAAGACGTTGTAGAAGGATAGCGTCCACGACTCGTAGATGACTTGACCGGAGAAGACGTTTTGAAACGTGTACTATCATCAACATTAGCCATATCCATGCGAGCAGAGCCATTATGCGGGTTTGTACTTACCCAGAACTGTGTCATATACAACGCAATGTTCTTGTAGAATGAGAACAAAATCGTCTTTGTGACACGCTGATAACTCCACGCCCCATGAACCAGCAATAGCTTACGAAGGTATCTGAACTGAGCAATGGCAACATCGGCGCTTCGTGCTGCCTGCAGACCTTCCTCACCACTGATACCAATGCCGATATGCGCTGCCTGAATCATTGATACGTCGTTGGCTCCATCGCCGATAGCGAGAAGAATTGACTCTTTCTGATACTTCTTGACCAACTTGACAACAAGTGCCTTTTGCAGAGGAGATACACGACAGCAAATGACAGCTTTGCACATCACAGCCAAGTCAAGGAACAGCTTTTCCAAGTCCTTCTCGAGAGCGTATGTCAACGACTTTCCGTCGATGATCAGAGCCAAGGTTTCTGTTTCTATCGTGCCGTCTCCTTGGGTTCTGATGGCATCCATCTTCTTTTGAATGTTGTCTCGTGTAGCGGCGGCCGTTTCCTCGTTAATAATCAAGAGCATCATGTCTTCGCTAAGAAGCTTGCAGCTCATACCAATGTTGATGGCAGTCTCTTGTCGATCTCCAGTCAGAACCCATACCTTGATGTTGGCCTGCTGCAAAGTGTGAATAGTCTCGGGGACGCCATCCTGGAGACGATCCTCGATAGCAGTTGCGCCGAGCAGGAAAAAGTCCTTTTCAATAATTTCAGAAGCCTTGTCCACCTCGTCAGCACGGTTTCCTCCAACCGTCATCTGAGCAGCGTCATAAATCTTGTACCACTCCTGGAACTCATGTTCAGGAATTTCTCGCATAGCCAGGCACAGAGTTCGTAGACCTTCAGAAGCATACTCTTCCAGATGTCGGAGTGTGACTTCCACGTGAGGGTTCTGATCGTTCAGACGTTCGAGAATAACCGTATCGGCACCCTTACAATAGCATCGAATCTTTCCATCAGGACATCTGTATATGGTTGACATTCGCTTTCGAGTCGAGTTGAATTCGCAAACGGCCAGAAGTTCGTACTCAAGCTCGTGGCCATTAGCTTCGATGATGACCGACTTGGGCTTGCGAGCAGTGAACTTGTATCCGAGATCCAATGCGCCAGAAACTAAAGCACCTTCGTCAGGGGAGGCAGCTTGGTACTTGATACCGCCTTTTTCGTCCATCTCAGGGATAACAGTATGGCAAGTTGCGAGCAACGACAAGAAGTGGTCGATAGCAGGGGCAGTTTCGTGTCCATCTTTGAGATTAGACTTGAGAGCCATGTAATCGAAAAGTCCAACTTCGACGCCATCAACCATGGTTGGGCGACGATCCTCTGGTACGTCTTCAGAATATTGAATTCCGGCAATCGAACACTGCTTGAATTCCATCTGGTTGCAGGTGAGAGTTCCGGTCTTGTCTGAGAAAACATATTCGACCATTCCTAATTCTTCCACTAAGCTCGAGGTTCGGCATGTCGCAGGCGTGTCGTTCTTATCGTAGTACATGTCCAGGTCATCGTTGATCAAAATTCCATGCCAGTATTTCACCAGCTCCACGGTGACAAACAGGGAGATTGGTACTAGAGCCGAGAACAGAACCCAGTATGTGACCATGTCCTTGAAAAACGTCTGAGTGATTTGTCCGGCCGTGTCTGTGGGGTCTAGATAGAGATATGAAAGTGCATCTCCTTCAACTTTTCGCTGAATCAGATCCCCGACAGTACACACGATACTCAAAACCAGCAAAATGCCTACAAGCAAGAGGACCAGCCAGTTGAGTTTTCTCTCAACCTTGGTGCGCTTGATAGGGGCGGCCGTGGCATTTCGCATAAGCTTGGTTTCGTGACCAGTAAACACCACAACGCCGTGAACCCAGGGGGTGTTTCGCAATGTAGCACCTCTAAGAAGCAGTTGCTCGGGGTTTAGCGGAAGTTCCTTTTCTCCACCTCCCGCCTGCATTGTCAAGGTTGCCTCATACGTGTAGAGACTACTGTTGGGCTGCTCCGACTTGATCCGGCCTCCCAGCCTACTAAGTTCATTTGGCGAAACCATCGAGGAAGTTTCTGGGAGCGCTTGCTTGATCTTGAGGTTGGTCTCACCGTCCAGGTTTGCCGTTTCGATATAACACAGACCTTCGGGCTCAGAACTAGCCAAAAGAACCAGATCGGCGGGGAAAGGCTCCTCTGATTCTACTCTGATAATGTCACCGACGGCCACGTTGATCCATTTCGTTTCTTCAAAAGTAGAACCACGAAGAACCCGTGCTTTGGAGGTGTTGAGAGCATTATCGGCCTGTTTTCTTCGGTAATCTTCCACCAATTCCTTTCCAGCAGAGATGATAAGCACCACGATGAGGGGTGCAATGGTCGTGTATGGGTTCGTGGGTGACAGATTCGGGATCTGTTGGAGCGCGGCGGTAAACAAGAAGAAGATGTTTGCGAATTTCGAAAATTGCTCGTAGAGGAATTTGGGTAAGAATGTCGCAAAGTTGTACTTGGCAGTCGAGATATGATTGTCAACGTATTTGTTAGCGGCATTGGCGGGGGGGTTGTTGAGATAGATGATCCTCGGTCCAAGAGTCGAAGGATCTGGTTTCGATTTTCCAAATCCAAACTTGAAATTGCCCATATCAAATCCACCCTTTTGGGACTGCTGCGGTGGTTGATGAGATCCTCCAACAGAATCACCTCGTTCATGGCCAGGTTCCGTTAAAGGCAAATCCATCTCTGAGTATCCTTGGCCCAGACCTAGTCTGTTCTTGACCTTACCTAGGAAACCTCCGCCGAGACTCAGGACGCTGTTTCGATTCCGCGCAGTGTTCCTACCCAAGCCCGGAGTACTCTCGTCGGCCCTTGCGCCTCCATCGTGATGGTAGTACGAATCTCGATCGACGGGGTAGTCATCAAAGTCGTCAGCGTAGCGTTGGTAATTGCCAAGGTCGGATGTCTGGCTGTATTGTCTCGTAAGGTAAGGATTTGAACCTGGGCCAGATCCAGGAACCCCCAAGCCGCTAGGGGGTTGTGAAGTTGGGGGGTGATTCGCGTCTCGAGCACCGACGAAGTCGTCATAGGATACTGAAGGTCGTCCATGAGGTTCTTGATTCTGTTCGTGGAAGCGCATTAGGTCATCATCGTTCAATTCAGAGCGCTGACCACCGCTATACACGGGCTGGTCATTGTCGAGGTCGAGTAGGAGATCGTCGCGATTATTCGAGTGTCCCGCATCGAAACCTCCTCCGGGTGGTCGCCCAGCCATGGCGGCGGACAATTCAAGGTCAGACTATCGACTGGTAGAAACGACGGTCGGCATGCGGAATAGAAGAGGTGATGTTGCGCGATGAAGGAGTCGGTCGGAGAAGGGAGTAGTGATGTGATTCGAGATGTCGATTGCAGGCGATGTCTTTGCGATGAGGCGTGGTAGTTGGAGGATGAATGCCAAGCAACAAGCTGACGGCAGTAGTGGAAGTAGGTAATGGAACGAATGGAGTCGCGTCGCCGTCGATGGCTAGGCTCAGGCTCAGGTTGTCAGGTTATCAGGTAAGCTTCGGCTCGGCTTGGCCTTGGCTTGTTTCTGAATCCTTCTGTGGCTGGGGGTTCAATTATTTCGCTCGAGGATGAATGCCGTGATCTAGGATTGCGCATGCACAGCCTCCTTTTGGTGACGGAACCACGCGCAAGCTCGCTCTGGGCTCGATTTAGATTGGAGACCGTGCGGTGGGACGTTGGACGAGGCTCAAGGACGGGAGCTTTGGTGTGGCCAGCTTCCAGTCATTGATTGGTTGATTGGTTTTTTTTCTTTTTCTTTCTTCCTTTTGGGCATACAGCAGCAGTCAGTCGCTTTGCTACTGAAGACGAAAGACACTTTGTCTCTTATTCAAAGACCAAGAGAAAAGATGCCGGGAGTGGAAGAGAAGACGAGACATGAGCTTGAGGGGGGCTGGCGCTGTCGTATCAAATCCAATCCATTCATAGGTAGATAGTGCTAAGCTTCAGGGGATGGAATGGATGGATAGGGGCCTGTCTCTTTGAGAAGGATCATCAGCAGCAATCCCACTTGGACTTTTCGATTTTTAGCCAATCCCATGGCTTTGCATTCACTTAAGATCTTAGACGTCGGATATGACTTGCAAGCGCAGCTCCACGTCCACCTCGCTAAGGCTCTTAGTTCTTGGTCTTGTTGCTATTCATGGCTGTCATATAAGCAGCCATGGACCCAACATCCGCCACACAGACGCCGGGGATGTAATTGCGGAGGAGAAAGGGTCCAGTAGACATTTTCAACCGAGGTAGGTATTTATGTTCAAATTTACCTGTGTTTTATGCATTTAGGTACTTCTGTTCATGTATGTACCTGTCAGTTACATTCGGATAGTTTCAGCCCCTTAAGTTCGTCGTCGTCGTCGTCACCCCTGACGGATATAGTACGCTACCTTAGTACTTAAAACATATTCACACTTTGGCTGTCAAGCTCAGTGTCATAATCATTGTTGCTCATATTTTACTGATTTTTGCAATACCACACGATAAGTGTTCTGTACTTTCGGCAGGATCTTAAATCTTTGAAAAGAGCAGATGGTAGAGCCTGTCCACTCAGTCTACAATTCATCGTTGGAATTTAGGTCTAAACCGTAAACACCAGAGCAAGCTGCGTCTTGATTCTGGCCAAAACGGTTTTGCGCGTCATCAGACTAATGGAGCTGTGGGAAAGATTAGTGTCTACCTGCCTAGATTAATACTTAGTTCTTTAAAAAAAAAATAGTGACTTGCAATCTTCATGGTCTAGCAATGCGTATGAATGACTGGTAAGTACCTGGGTAGCATAATTCCATTGACTACTATAGTAATTAATCCATTAAGTGCTATGAAGTTGGCTTATGTTATAAAAGGAGAAGTATTTGGTTAATATAAACCACATCAAGACCTCTCCCAGCTCGAGAGCTACACAACCGGCTTGTCTTTATAGAGACGCCTTCGCCTTTAACACACCACCCAACACTCCATCCGCCCACTTTGCGATCTGCTCATTAACAGCTTCAGACGCCTGCCAAAGCGCCCAGTGCGACGCATTCACCTCTCCTCGGGTCAAGTTCTCAAAGCTCCTCTCCATTCCCTGAGACATGGCCGGCGGAAGAGCAGCGTCTTGGGTCGCGGTGATGAACAAGGCCGGCATCTCGAACTTGTGGCTCTTCTTTGCAATCTCCAGATCATCACGGAAGTTGAGCTCCTGCATTCGATAGTAGTTGAGCGGGCCGCGCAGCTCCGGCTTTTCCTTGAGAGTGTACTGCTGGACATAGTAGTCGAGCTCCTCCTTGCTAACAAGCGGCGAGCGTCCAAGGTGTGGGAGCTTGTCGAACAAGACGCCTTCCGAGGTGGAGAATCCGATCTCTCCGTCGGGTGTGCTGCCACCATACATAGCGTTCAGAAACTGTCGTACATTCTCCTCTCCTTGAAGACGAGTTTCAACTTCGGGGCCCTTGAGTTGCAGCTGGTAGGCAAAGTTGGGAAGTCGTCCGCTCTTGACCATGTCTTCAAGTGGGAAGAATGTCTCCCGCGGAGGCGTGTAGGGTGTGCAAACGCTGAAGACGCCCTTGACCAGCTCAGGATACCTGAATGAAACCCTCCAAACAATAGAGCCACCCCAGTCATGACCACCCAAGATGATCTGACCATCTCCAACAAACTTGCGAGCCAACTCGTTGATGTCTGCTGAGAGGCTCTTGTGTGTGTATTCCTCAAGCGACTCTGGGGCATCAGTTCCTCCATATCCTACCATGTCTGGAACCACGACTCGAAATCTCAGAGACATGAAGTAGGGGACCTGATAGCGCCAGCCGAATCCAAGATCAGGAAAGCCGTGGATGAGAACCATGGTCTCGATGGGAGTGCCCTCAGGCTCGCCTACAACGTACTTGTAGGTCTTGCCCCGAATCTGGGCCGTTTCGGTCCTGACTCGAGAGTCATTTGGGGCGAGCTTATCAGGCGCCATGATGTGAGTTCGTATGGTTTATTATGAGATTCTGGAATCGTTAGTGAAATGGCCATATAATTATCATGACGAGCAACCAAGCTTCAGATCCGTAGTGGGGTCAAAGCTTCTGAATTGCATCATGCTTCGAGCACTCACCTAGTCGCTATAAAATCATAGAATAGTTTGGCAGTGTGTTTGGGCTAGACACTGGCCTCTATGATATATATGTGATCTGACTTGGCAGAGACGTATAGCTTAGAAATCACATGAGGTTCATGAATAGCTTACCTACCACCTATGTGTATCCGAGTCCGAGTCCGACTCCGAATCCAACCAGTCAATGCACAGTGGAGACTGTGGAAACCGAGGCACAAACGGAAACACTTCCTAGTAAAGAATAATCGCGACGTCAGTTGAGGCTAATAGATAGCCTATCGTTTCTATGTTAGCTGTCGTGTCACACCGGTGAGAAACATATGTTCTTCTCTGGCTTCTTACATAACGTAATATTGATATGGTGGGTTACGGTGGAGGCCTTCAGGCGGTCTAACTGATGTAAACAGCAGCTGTCAAGAACTAAGAAAGATGCTATCTAGGTATAATTAGAAGACAATGATAATAGTCATGGGTATCGAATCGAATTAGTGCTTGACGCTAGAGATACTGTATCAACTCCCGTTTCAGATGCGCCTCCACAAACGCATTAGCATCAGCCAGATATATAAGCCGAACATGTCAGTTCAGAGCTTCAACCCGTCATATTCCGTCATCACATAACGTAGAAATGCTATTCGCACAAAAGAACCATGCCAAGCATCCTTCGAAATGGCGCCTAGTAAATCACCATGTCCTCCTCAGCTTCCTCCAGCACGTCCGCCGACTCATCGTGATGATGATGGGCATGCTGCTCTTTTTCTGGAACTCGCGAGGGTTCAGAACCGTTCGTACTTTGTTCGGGCGCCGACTCCCCATTCAAAGGCGCTGTTGGCTCTCCCGGTAGAGGAGCTTGTCTGCCTTGACGCATCGTCTTCTTCGCATTGAATGCCTCTACTTCGCGCTCAATCGTCGTCTTAGCATGCTGTATTTGTTCGTCGATTTCGTCCTCTTGCTTTTCTGTGAGCTTCCACGGTAGATAATGCTAGTTATTGTTAACATCAAGCGCAGCTAGTGTCGAACCCGGCTCAACTTACAATCTGTGGATGTGACTTTGTCCGTAGATACTGTGCCATCGCCAACATCTTGGAATGTTTGTTTCGCATCTACACTTCCATGTCAGCCCAAGCGCATTGGTTAGTAGCGTCGCCAACTTACAACTTCCTCATCGAACCTGATCTGTTCACCCTTTCGAACCTCGGTTATTCGTACCCTCTTCTCCTCGCGCAGCTTATCGTCCTCAACTCTCAGCTTCTGTAGTCGTTCCTGTTGCCTTCGCTCAATCTCTAGTCGTCGCTTCTGTTGTGTACTACACGTCGTCTGACTCAAGGTGCTGAGAAGTCCACCAAACAAGCGCTTGCCGCGCTTCTTCTCCTCCTGGGTCGCGAGTCTGCGGCGATCGACGTCGATACCAGTAGAGTTTCCATGTGAATCACCACGGCTCTGCGACGACCCTCTCCTCGGTCGCTCGTCGGTGGCTTCGCGGAAATGGTCATCATGTTTTGTGCGTTTCGGAGAAACTTCGCCTTCGTCTATTGATGCTTTTCTCTTTGGAACTCCTTTGTCTGTAGCACTTTGGGACAGGGAGTCGACGGCTGTCTCGGGATTTGGCTGGACGTCATCCAACGGACGAGCTCTGGGGTCAAGTTAGCAAGATGCATTTCGGAAACAAGGAAGAATTTGACATACTCAGTTTCAGTCGCCATATTTGATGATAGGTTTATTATCGCATTATTCGAAGTTTGTAGAGCATCATTAAAAGGTAGAGCTGGTGTAAAGTAAAGCAGCGTGGGAGGAAACTCAAGTATGTCCCTTGTCAGGCTGAGGAAGGTGGGGCCACGCCGTCGCGGAAACGCCACGCTTGTTTTCATTGGTCAGAAGGCCGCGGCAAGGCTGAGAAATCAATATCAACCTACCAGCTTCCCGATCTTTCTCTTTACCTCAGTACCATCTATTTATTTCACCTTGACCTGCAGTCTTCCCCTCAAGCCATTCTCTCTGCTTTTTCTCCTCGTCGCAACCATGTCTCGCCATCACCCGTAAGTACCATTCTTCCACTGTATTTTCATGATCTCGAAGCTAACTCTTGTCCAGCGATCTTGTTATGTGTCGCAAGCAGGCCGGCATCGCCATCGGCCGTCTCTGCGACAAGTGCGACGGCAAATGTCCAGTATGTGACTCCTACGTGCGTCCTACAACCCTCGTGCGTATCTGCGACGAATGCAGTTTCGGCAACTACCAGAATAAGTGCGTCGTGTGCGGCGGAGAGGGCATCTCGGACGCCTTCTACTGTTTCGAATGCACGCGTCTCGAGAAGGATCGTGATGGGTGTCCCAAGATTATAAACCTGGGTAGTTCAAGAACAGATGTGAGTAACCTACGTGCTATCTTTGTTCGTCTCAGCATACTAACATTGCTGTTCCTCTCAGTTATTCTACCAAAAGAAAACGAATCGTACAACGCAATACTAGCAGAGTTGTGGCCTGGGCTGGGCCGTGGACTGGTGTACTGTGGATCGAAGCAAACCATTTAAGACTGGCATCGAGGGCGTTTTGGGCGCAACATAGAATGGGGAAAACGTGGTTTTTGGGCTCTAGTTGAAGCTATCTAGTAATTGCATTGTTGACCAGTTTATTCCCTATTCGATTTTTGCAAAGCTTGTCTGTAACTATCATGCCCGGGCTGAAAACAAAAGGTTCCCGCAATAGACTCCTCGTAACGCATATAAAGTTAAATAATACAAATGTTGAAATTGGTCATATATAGCTGACCTTGACTCCCATACCGGCTGTCCCCTTGATCTTGTTCCAAGAAGCTGCAAGTATCTGCTTGACTCGCCCACGGACATTGGTATTACCCAGCATCAGAACCAAGCCCATGATGAACGCCAGGAATTTGAATAAGAGCATGGGGTTCGCGTTGAGCGAGGACCCTAGTTGCTCGATCACAGCGCGCAGGCTTGTAATAACCATGGATGCGCGTGATGTAAGAGTTGGGGCTCGCGAAACGGCCTTGCCATTTGGCTTAGCACCCGTCTGGTTTGCACTCTGCGATTTGGACTGCCTTGATGTATTCGAAGGCGTCCTAGAATTTCGAGGCCTGGTTGACCCGGTATGACTAGCAGTGTCGTCGATTCCGTAGTCAACCTCGCTCCCTTCGCGCTTCGCGCGCTCCTCTTCTATCCGTCTTCGCTCTCTCTCCTCGTTCTCAGCGCGTAGCCTCTTGGCTTCTTCAATCTCCTTCCGCAACTCATCTTCTTGTCGCTGATGTTCTTCTCTTTCTTGTCTTTCCTGCTCCTGCTGTTCATCGTGCAGACTTTGCAGGGCTTGCAGAAAGGCCTCACGGCGTTCCTCATCCAGGACCGAACTGACAGTGATGAACTCGCGCGCATAGTCCCATTCGTCGTTGCGCAAAAGTACATGCAAAGTGTACAACTCAAGAATCTTGACTCGAGCGTTCAGATCTCTAGGCGTGTTGGCGCCACTCGCTCCTTTGGCTGGAGATCGGTAACGGTTCGACATGCGCGAACTCGGCGATTCAGCAAGGCGCCCAGCAACATCAAGATTTGGCGTGTTTGAGGCGGCCAAATAAGCCTCGAGCTTGTGCTGGTTAAGTTTCTGATCACGAGCGTGTGCCAGCAATATCGTTGCGCTGCTCGGGTCAGTCTAGTTCTCAAGCCTACGCATTCCAAAGAGACTTACAGATTGATGACCACATCTGAATCGACATCACCTTCAACGCCGTGGTAGCCATTTCGGACAACCTCGTCCCAGATCTCTCCGTCACGGACCTTGGTACATAAGGCTCTCCATTCCTGGTTTCCAAAAGCATCCTTGCCCTCCTCGGGCTCCAACTCTACGATTCCATTGAGAATCGTAAGATATAGACTCCAGACCTTGATGCGCGTTGTTCTCGAGGCTCGCGCGACTGGGGCAGGCTCGCCATCGTTAACAGGTTCGGGTGGAGTAATAAGCGGGAGCAACGTCGTTAGAGCTTCGGGCAGACGACGCGTGAGAAATAGAGTAGAGGCTTGACGATAGGTTTTGGAGATTTGAGAAGGATGCCGCGACGAGGTAGAGGACGATAGCGAGGATATTGAGGCTGAGAGGATGTTGTTGGACAGACCGACAGGCACAGTTGACGATGACATAGCGGTTGAACTATATGCGGTATCGTGACCGTTGAAAGACATGACAACGGTCGCGCGCAAGCGGTGAGGTGATATTAGATGAAGAGTCCTGGCAGTAAAGGGCGGCAAGGAATTATCGTTTCGACATAAACGGCGGTGATGTTTGTCTGATGGTGGCTGGTAGCTTGGAGAGCAGGGTCAGATCTTGGTTGAAAGGGCGAGCGGTATGTGACGAAGCTGGGATACGGATCACCCCAGATTCATGGCCCAATTGACGATTGATGGGATGATAGAAAAGAATAGGAGAATAAAAACAAACAAAGGGAAAAGGGTTAACTCGGTATGCACGCGTCAGGGCCGAATTGAGTCAAAAAGGCCGTGACATGTGTTCGAGTAGTACTGTAGTATTAGGTAGGTAGGTAGTTGCAGAACAGAAACAAAACAGCTGGGTCCAAAAGAAGCTGGGAAGCTGAGACCAAGCAGAGAAGAGAAGGCAATTATTAGCCTCGGCACCTTTCGACTTCGGATTGGTCCTTGCGGGGGGCATGCTCCATTTCCAGCGCATCCCCCAGTTCTGAGGGAAGAGGATCCGACAACGGCGGAGGCACGGCCGAGGTGTCACGGTTCAATACTCCGCCAGCCGTACCTCCTACCTAGTCAGTCTTGAAGCTTATGATTCCTTTTCTGCAACATCATAATTATTTAAATATCCTTTTTTTTTTCTTCTTCTTCTTTCTCATATTAATTCTGATATTATAAAGACGACAATCACATGATGATTATCGTAAATGTACTGCACAATCATCAGCTTCGGCTTTCTCCCCCCTCAATGTTGCATGTTATTGTCCAAACTCGGCATGTCTTCATTTCCCGCTGGTCCAATGACCAAAGTAGGCTCGGCTTGTTTATCCCCATCAGTCATAAGCATAAGTGACATATATTTTGTTGTGCCTTTTTGGCCTAGCTAGACCACTAACATAACATGCACAAGACATTTACTAAAACTATGTATAAAGTTTCGAGCATGTAATGTGTTCATTATTGCTACCTGGAACCATCCATGGCTATAAACGTGATCGGGCTTGTGCCGACTTCTTAGATTACCACCAGACCAACGCTTACCACATCAAGCACCCGCCAAGAGAGTTTCACTTAACGATAATAAGAGGGAGAAAGAAAATGGAAGAAATAAAATAAAATGAAATAAAATAAAATAAAATAAAATAAAATAAAATAAAATAAAATAAAATAAAATAAAATAAAATAAAATAAAATAAAATAAAATAAAATAAAATAAAATAAAATAAAAT
>JABFFF010000417.1:0-30803 GCA_013623665.1 Fusarium sublunatum | reverse complement strand
GCTGTGCCTCTATGAGCCGCCACTTTGATACCCATAAACATGTCCTTCATATAGTTTCTCTCAACTCTATAACCTCATATTGTCCAGTCGTCAAGTGCAACCACTGCCAGATGACACAAGACCTATGCTGAGCAACATCGTCCGTTCGTCTATCTCAAGGCTCGATTGAATACATCTAGCTGTACCAAGCAATGGCTGAAGCTACCCCTCCCGCCCATCCCGCGTCTCTTGAGGTCGATGAGACCGAAGCAAACGACAATGACGCTAACTCTTTCCTTGAGAGTGATGATGGGAGTTCTACCTCGTCTATAACCTCCAGCATTCTTCGATACCGCCAAGAGAACGGCCGAACATACCATGCCTACAAAGATGGCCAGTATGTAATGCCCAACGATGAGCGCGAGCAGGATAGGCTTGACTTGCAGCATCATCTCTTCCTCCTTACTCTCAGCAACAAGCTATACCTTTGCCCAGCGGGTCGAGACGGCCACCAAATCCACAATGTCCTCGACATTGGTACTGGCACTGGCATCTGGGCCATGGATTTTGCCGATGAGAATCCAAGCGCGTCGGTCATTGGCGTTGACCTGAGTCCCATCCAGAGCCCTTTTGTTCCTCCCAATTTGAGCTTTCAGGTGGACGACATCGAAGAACCATGG
This sequence comes from Fusarium sublunatum, assembly GCA_013623665.1. Taxonomy (NCBI): domain Eukaryota; kingdom Fungi; phylum Ascomycota; class Sordariomycetes; order Hypocreales; family Nectriaceae; genus Fusarium; species Fusarium sublunatum. The sequence goes on along the minus strand of JABFFF010000417.1, from coordinate 30,144 downwards.
ACGTTCAGCACCAAGTTTGACTTTGTTTACAGCCGAATGATGACTGCTTCCTTGGCTGATTGGCCCGGATTCTTCGCCAAGGCGTACGAGAACCTCGTTCCCGGTGGATGGGTTGAGCTCGCCGATATCTACCCAATCACCAGTGATGATGGAACCCTCAAACAAGACTCCGCCATTCACGAGTGGTTCAGCAAGCTGCTCGAAGGCACAAGGCTTATTGGAAGGCCTTGTGACGGAGCCGACAAGTACAAAGAGCAGCTCGAAGCTCAGGGCTTCCAGAATGTCCATCAAGTAATATTCAAGTGGCCGCAAAACACTTGGCCCAAAGACGCCAAGCACAAGGAGCTTGGTAAATCAATACAAGACACTTTTTATATATCAATTTTACTAACAATCATCAGGTGCATGGAATCTTGAAAATATCACATCCGGACTCGATGCCCTCAGCTCTGCTGTATACACGCGCGTGTTAGGGTGGTCCAAGGAGGAGCTTGAGCTGCTCCTCGTCAGGGTTCGCCATGAGATGAAGGACAAGCGTATACATGCCTACTGGCCTATGTGAGTTGTCTGCGTGCTGTAGTTGTGGATTGACTGACTAATTTCGTTGTAGATATGTGGTCTATGGCCAGAAACCCAAATAGTGAAGTCTTAATACATGAGAAATAACGACAGTGCAAAGGGTTCACTTTTACTAATCTCTCTTATAAACAGTTTACGTACAGAGATAGCAATACAGGATAGTTCTATATAGTGTTGTTATTACTACTTAGACTTGTTATAGCTTTTTGTTAGGTGGATTTCTAAGATAGAATAGCTAGTAGGACAAATGATTGATTATATTAAAGCTTAGAGATCCCTTAATAAGAGAAGAGTAAGATATCTCCTTTAAAGCCAGCTCATTTCTGAGGGTTCTATCTTCCGGGCTTTCCGGAGACCGATTAGAATTTCGCCCGATTCAGTCTTAAACTATATAGTAATAGGTCTAATAATTAGTATTATACTTTTATAATTTAAAAGTTTTAATCTATCATACCGACTAGGCAATATCCTATTTTACTTCTGCTTCTAGATACCATTGGTGGCTGTTAAGACACTTCATTGACTTTCTTGGCTGAATCCCTATTTCCTTGTCGGGATTCGTTCTTTCTAGGCTTGCGTCTTCCTCGATTAGTATCGACGCCATGGATTCTAGAGTAACTTTGCTGCTCGGAAAGTTTCAAAGTGTACGAGTTGACGCTGTAAAACGCAAAGAGCAGTCCTCATCAATGGGCCGTCCTGCAAGCTATAATCGGAGCTATCTAGAATAGCGAGTCCACCTTCAATATGTGTTCTGATGGGACTAAAACAAACTTTCTCTGTGTAATTTATTACCGCCTGGAACTGTCTGACACAAAAACTCAATCGTGATGAAGAGAATACTCGCAAGGACTGCGTATTGGGCACCTTCAGCTGTTGGGCTGATTCGCTTGTTTAGGTAGTGGATAGCTCTGTTGTAACAGGCTGTTGCATACGTAGAGGGTTCTATTCCAAGACTCTCCATATGCGTCGGTACATAGTGCGGTTGGCTGAATGTACTGATGGATAAAGCCGCGTAGAACGCCCAGTCTTCGGCCAACACGGCCCTAGTAACCAACTGTCCCCAACCATCGGACTCAAAATAGAGTGAGTACTCAGGGAGGCAGATAAATCTGAAGTAGTCGAATAGGCGGGTTTGAAGAATATCGAGGTGCTTCATATGGCCTGGCAGGTACGAGAGCAATCCAGAGACGCCATCATGGTTTGGTGTCTTGGTCCCAGGCTGAGGGTCACGAGATATGAGTGAATTGTTATCTAGCTTTGGGGTAACTTGGTTGCTTGGATGGGTGTTCTGATGGCTTGGAAGCAAAAAGTCACAATGCCACCCTTCGCCAGAACATTGGGAGCAAGCGGGCTTGGTCTCGTCACACTTTTTGCGTTTGATTCTACTTGGAGAAGGCGTTAGTACTCGACCGAGTTTATACCACTTATTGAACTAGATAGGTGGATGACGGAGTCTCATACTTGCAGGTCTGACATCCAGTCTTGACTTTCCGGACTCCGCGGACACCGTAACGCGCCCTGGGCTGAGTGCCTGACAAAATTGGTATGTTCATTGGACTGTAGCTTTGCAGGAGAGATGGCGTGTAACCGTCGGGGGATATTTCGAGTGCCTTCGCCTGTCGCAAGTCTTGTCTTGGTTCTTTCTTTGGCTGGCCGCCGATACAAGCTAGCCAAGGGAGATATGGCGAGACCGCTTTGTGGGGTTTTGGCTAAATAGGAGGTGCCCTATGGCGAACACGATTGGTGTGAGCGTATCTTGATAAGTGCTGACAGACATCAGCACCGTATTGAGGCTAGTGGCCATCTGAAGGATTTGGTGAGTCCTATTTGAGACTGGTTGATTTTATCGGATATCGATGCAATTGGCTGCAACATGCATATAACAAAAGAGGAAGACATGTGGTAGGAGAACCAAGAGTATAGATGAATGTTCTTTAAGTCCGTTTTGTCCGGGAAACAAAGCTATATAAGGGCCAATCCCCTCTGCTATTATTGACTCAAGCATCACATTACCATTGTTACATTACTTGACAAACTACAATCATCATGTCCTTCTCTATCAAGTCGTATCAGATCAGTGTACCTGATGAAAAGCTTGAGAGACTAAGGCAAAAGCTCGCTCTCACCGATTTTCCCAGCGAAGGCGACTCAGAAGCCCATTCATGGAACAAAGGACCACCTCTACAAGAAATCAAAAGATTAACAAAGATGTGCCAAACAGAGTACGATTGGCGCGACGTGGAGGCTCGTCTCAACAAGCTTCCTCACTTTATCACGTCCATCAACATTGGCAACCTTGGAGCGTTCGATGTTAACTTTGTACATAAACAGAGCGCTCACTCAAACGCCATCCCTCTTCTCTTCCTCCATGGATGGCCGGGAAGCTTCTATGAAGTGTCAAAGATTTTCGGCCCCCTTACAGAAGGTGATGATAAGCGTGGGCCAACCTTTCATGTTGTCGCACCCAGTCTGATAGACTTTGGATTCTCATCCGCAAGCAAGGTAAGTTGGCCAGAGAAGCCTCCCATTCATGCTCCAAGTCGACACTGACGAGACCAAGCCGGGCTTCCAGTTCGAGCACCACGCTGAAGCTTATGATAAGCTGATGCAAGGTCTTGGCTACAGTCACTACGGTGTGTATCATCTAAAAATAATGTTAATGTTGTGTACTAATTAAAACTAGCCATCCAAGCCGGTGATGTTGGCGCTATGGCTGCTCGTTATAGGGCCCAGCTCTATGGCACATCGCGCTGCTTTGCGCACCATCTGAATACACCTCTACCCAACGAGCCAACTGCGACGGGTCATCCTGACTTGTATGAGAAGATGCAAGCAACACCTCTTACCCAAGCTGAGCAGAAGGGATTGGCTCGTGCTGCGCAGGTCAACCAAAAGGGCATGGGTTACTACAAGCCTCAATCTACAAAGCCAACTACCATCGGGTACTCGCTTCGTGATAGCCTCGTTGGATTGCTTGCTTGGATATACGAGAAGCTTCGGGATTGGAGCGAAGATTTCCAATGGACTGACGAAGAGATTTTGACCTGGGTCAACATCTACTATTTCTCAACACCAGGTCCGGACGCTCCCAATAGCCTCTATTACCTGTTAGAACACAGTAGCCCTCCGCCGTTTGCTGCAACCGCCGATCACACGGACGTGCCACTGGGTATTTCTCGATTCTCCAACGACCTTCTTTTGCTGCCAAATCTCTGGAATCACACCCTCGGTCCCATCGTCTATGAGGCAGAGCATGAGAGGGGAGGTCATTTCGCTGCGTGGGAGCATCCAGAAGCTATTGTAGAGGACTTGCGTCTTATGTTTAGCGGCTCGTGGTTGGAGTCTAAGCATGAGTGGCGGAATACTATGTCAGGCAATCCTGGTCGTACTTGAAGCTGGAGGTTACGCAGGCACTGCCAGCACTAGATGTAGCTAACTGGACTATAATACTAGATGATATTGTTATATACGGATATATGTCGGTCAGAGGAGGAACAATGTTCCGTGTTACAATTCCCGCTTTGGCCCGAGATCGGCAAACGCAGGTTTTGCTCGGCTGTAGACCCGTTATCACAAAGTCTAGACAACCTCAGCCCCGTCGATGCCTTTCTCTTCCCAAACTACCTACCTACTCAGCAAAGGATCACCAACTAAACCATGTTTTCGCCTCGCATGCTTATATTCAAGCCATCATTTGTTGCTCCCAAACGTCTGTCAGTGCTGCAGCTTCGAGCGTACTCGATCAGCATACAGACAGAACCACTTCCTTCAAGATGGTTTACTGATTTCCAGACTCAATGCAAGGAGTTAAAAGACCCCAAATACTCCCCCGAATGCGTGCAGCGAGCCGAAAAGCTACTTGCCTACTCTGAGGCGAACTGGCTAGAGCTTCTGGCGGGTCAGCAGGGTTATCTCACTGAGAGAAAATGGCTGGGGCTAGATAACTACCAGTTACTCTGGGGGGACATGGTAAGCATTCCATTGTCAGCATTGTATGATAGTATTCTTGCTAATTTAGTGCAATCGCTAGGATAGCATGGTACGTTAATATCCACACTTCTCTGTAGTACAGTTGAGCTAACTTTGATAGGGTATGTAGACTTGTTCCTACTGAACCTTATTAATCTCACATATCCTAGGTCACATTAACAACGTCATGTATAACAAATATGTTGAGACTGGTCGGGTCCAGTTCATTCGCCAGCATGGCCAAGGCGCTACGGCCGAAGAAAGGAGGCAATGGGAAGACCTACCAACGCCACGTAGCCTAGGCCTCATCCTCAGGAGCATCAAGACTGAGTACAAGTTTGTATGTTATCTCCCCAATACGCCAGAGTTAAGCTTACACGCTGTTTTGGCATAGCCGATGAAATTTCCCGACCACATCACAGTTGTCTACAAACTGCTTGAGTTGCCGGCATACGAGTCAACATCACTCAAGATGGAAGCGTTGATTTTGTCCGCACAGCATCGCCGCGTAGCTGCAAAATGTCTCGATGATACTGTCATTTATGATTACACCACCGGCAGCAAGTCGGTATTAGAGCCATTCATGGTTGATAGACTTCAGCAAACGTATCGGCTGCAACTCGATCACCAGACGAAGTACATTGAGGAGGCAAAGAGTATGGTCAGGGCACTTGAAGAGCTCAAAAAGGAATTCCAGTAGCCTTGGGACGATAGAGTTATTCAGCCTTGGAGATGGTCTCTGCTTTTCAGAGCTTACATTAGATACCATAGAGCTTTCTTGGAATTGTGTTCTTTGTTAAAGTAAGAAACTGCGTCGCAACGTTCGTTAAACTAGCTATATTACTTACCTAGGAAAATATAGATAGGAACGCCATCTATTAGCTTATAGATACAAGTCCTACGAAGAAGAAAAGGGGAAAATACTCCAGGCTAGCAGGTTAGTGTGTGCGATGTAAAGAGGCTTGCCTTGTGTTATTTTTCAAGTATTCAACACGACTTTTTCATCTGTTAATGAGTCTTCTGGTCCAGTATCGTATGTTCGCCAGTGACTGGTTACAGTTTTTACTTCCTCTCAGCACTATTGACATTCGAAGTCAAGTTCAGCAAGCCGCGTTAATATCAGTAATAATAGCAGGGAGAGAAGAGATGAGATGGAAAGGGTTTACTTAGTCGAAATAAACACGGCCCGCCTCCCTTAAGGCGGTCAAGACATGATACGCACGGTCGTGCTGAATAGAAGCATGATCCTCCTTCATGCGATTTACCTAGCGCTTATTCGCCATATGAGGATTTTCTTGGCTCGTGCTCAACTTCAGTGGCCTAGCTTCCCCTGCGCCTCCAGGTTGGGTGGCTCAAGAACATTTGCCAAGGCCCTATCACGTTTCGTACGGATGGAACCATAAGCGCCAAAGGATCGCCAAGGATTTCGAAGGATTCTAAAGGATCGACGATAGCAACTAGCTTGTACTAAGCCGTGTTTCAGCACATGAGCTTCTAGATTGAGCAGCTTGACTCAATGTTTGCGGAGAGTTAATAGGCATGATCGCGAGTCATGGAAGATTCAGTTCCTCTCAGCAATCCTAAACTATAAAAACAGAGTTCCTCTCCCACTGATAGTTAAATTGTTCAACTCGTCTACACTCCTACTCCAATCGCCACATTCAAGCTCTCAATACTCAACGACCCTTCTATATCTCATCTTCTCTGTATAGATTCCATCTTCATCAACCCCCATATCGCACCATGGTTGCTATCACCACTTTTATGCCCGTCGTTCTGGCATATCTTGCGGCACCCGCTGCCGCTCTTGGATGCTACAATGACAACTATGACCACGAAAGCATCCCAGCCAGCTCTCTCCATGGTCCTGGCACCGACACCATTCCTGAAGTTTACAACGACATCATCACCACTTGTAAACTCGCTGCTGGCAAGAAGGTTAAGGGCAACGATGGATTCTCTCACTGCAGCCAATGGGAGATCTACACCGGAGCCTGGGAACCCTCTGGCTTTAACCATATCAACTGGGAAATCAAGAGACAGGATGGGGCTGAAGACGACCGTGAAATTACTTTTGAAGGATGTAAAGCAGCTTTAGAACGGGAGTTGGGCGGTTGCCGATGGGGTAGTGAGCAGAACCATGGTGGCTTTTGGTACCGTTTTGACCCTAACCCCGGTCCCTGCTAAGACTGAAGCTTGAACGGAGATTCAAAGGGTTTGGCTTTAGAGCTGACAGAAAAGGACTTGGAGCTGGTGTGGGCGTTGGTGTTGGTGTGGTATTAGTTTGTTCTTAATGTTTAAATGTATGCTACGCTTCGGCTTTATAAGTTGTACTTGGGACACTACTCAAAGTCTTCTCTAGGATGCCAAGGTAAAGGTTGATGTAAATATGGCTGCAATGGCATGCTGAGTGCATGTATAGTGTTTATGGTTGACTGCAATCCTGAGAACATATCCCAAATCAGTAGGTCAAAGTAACACAGCTTTGAACACAGGCTTTCGCCACAACAGAGACATCGTGCCTGGACTAAGTATAATAATAGGTGGGTTATAGTTTATCTAGTTGCTTGAGGAAACCGTGCGCGACTGGATTTGAAGAACAAACACAAGGACTTCAGCAGGCAGAGTGAGATCTGCTTAACAATACTATCACCAACCTCTGTAGTGTCTTGGAACAGGTGCCGTATGAGTTCACAGAAATCCATCTGGCGATATTCTAGAATGTGGACCGCGGCCAACACGACATCTACAAGTCTTCACATAACGTCTTGCCCCGCACCAGCCTGCAAGTCCTCGCCTCAGAAGCTGCATTGAGAAACTAGAAATCGGTGTTGACAACCGTTACACCCTCTCCTCTCTCGCTATAGGGAGCGTATTCGAGCCCATACTGTTGAGCAGTACATTCAAGGGTTTCTAAGCATGATCCTTAACACTGTCTTTACATATTGAAAGGCTCATCGTAAATAGATTAGACTTACCAACATTCGCTGCAAGAGAAATTGCCTCATGTTCGCTGAGTTCTTGGAGGACATCCTTAACCCAGGTACGGCAAGTAAAGGGCTCTCCCGTTCTCCGAGAAGGACTTCCATCAACCGGCGTACTCTGGGTGATTTGTTCAACGAGTGGAGGATTCCTAACATCTGCAACTCGAACCAAGGCAATTAATGCCAGTGATTCACCAGGATCGTCTCGACTCTGCTCATAGACCCAAGGCCCACTGATGTTGGTTGCATGATGGAGGACAGGCTGGTTGTTAGACCCCAGTGCTGTTCCATTTAGTCTCTTATGCTAGCGTCATCAATAAGTGTTGGCAATATTTCTTACGTATTCGTCCGGGTTCGGGCGGGACTTCAAGCTGATGTAAATAGAGTTTCTTTCGAGACGTCCGTTAAGAGGCATCGTGACAACTGTGACTCGTATAGAATAATGAGGTGATGAAATAAGCACCGATTAAGGTGAGCTTTGTGATATGTGTTTGCAAGAAATAGGGAGTATAAAAGAAAGATCAGTAGATAGTCTTGAGAGATGTATGCTCTTGAGATAGGCGAGCACTTTTATACCTTGGTTGAGACACGTTCCCCGCCATGAGCTTATCATCTGATTACCTAACACGAGCCTCGGCGGGTGCCTATTCTAAGCACCCAAGATCTGCAGTATCAGCATAAAACGAATGTCAACATGGCATACACAGACAAGCTTGGTGCCTTAGATCAAGCACTTACAGGTATTCAAAACTGCAAACTCTGGTATCCAGACGATAGACTGCTAGAACGCTTCCTGCAAGAGTCGAAAGACCCTGGAGCTGCCGCTCGCTACATGCTCGAAAGATGCTCACCTGGGAAAGACAATTTTGAGCCGGAGCCAATGCTGTCCGATTGGAAACAGCTAATATCTTTCTGTGCGTGTTCTTATATCTCATCATCCCCAAGTACCATGCTAACGGTAAAAGTCACGGACGGGGTCAAGGAGGACCCAAGGCCTGACTCGGCCGTCGCGGCCAGTGTCAAGAGACGAGATGGAGATAGGTGTTGTATCACCAACCTGAAAGGTTCCTGGACTGATCCGCTCATTGTCACTTCCATAGTCCCTGTAAGCAAGCCACTCCAAAAAGCAAGCACTGCTTTTCTCCTCGCTCTTGATTGGGCAATTATAGCTGACTAGATTCAGCATCAGTCTTTGCATGAAATGCTCGGCGCTTTTGTCGGCCCCAACATGCAACAGCGAATACTCTCAGATGGTTCGTGTCCCGCTATCCCCAGCAACTACTGGCTTGTCCGCGAGTCCGCATCGACGGCGTTGTCACAGGGATACTTTGAGTTTGATTTCGCTCAGAGCTCTGAGGTGAGTACCAACCGTTGTCCTTGTTCGGGTGTTTGGAAGACTTTACTGACTATACGCATTCAGTATCCCTTAGCAAATGTCAGGATTGGAGGTCCAGTGTGGCCCTCCATTCTTGACAAAGTGTCGCTGGTCCAACAGGGCTCTTTCTCTGACCATTCGGGCTCTGGTATTGACACTCCGGATGTTCCCTTGTTGCAAGTTGTGTCACATTTTGCGAAGCCCGCGCGGTGGCTTCTTGTGGCTCGAGAGATTGCTCACAAACAGACGAAGCCAGCCGCTAATCTCTCATTTTAGTCACTTTGGCGCTCTGTCTCTGAGTATGTCGCTGCGGCTTTCACGAATGTGTGTCGTCTGTTGCCAGCCTCGATCCGCGTACAAATCTACCGTTGTTTGGGGCTTGTGGGATTTTACCTTTATGGACCATCTTGCAGCCTCAAGGTTCAGCAACTTCCACTCGGCATGTATCTCAAAACTGCGAGCGCAGTAGGTAATGAGAGTTTGGCAAATGAACATGGCGCTTTAGAGCTGGTGCGACGCTATAGCCATGTACTGGTCTCCCGAACATTGGATCTAGTATCCTGCGCAGGCACATCTTATCTACTGATGTCTCGACTTCCAGGCCACAGATTGGGCTCATGCATTGATACACTTAGCGAGGACGAGGTCAAGGCATTAGTTTTAGACTTGCGCAGACGTGTAGAAGAGCTGCGAGCAATCCCCAAGAAAGTGGACTCAAGTCATACTGTTAGTAATGCCCTTGGTAAATCATGTTATGACTTCCGAATCCTTGCTGGCTTGAGCTATGACGAGGATCGAGGAAATTTTATAGGTCCGTTTGTGGACGAGGACGAGTTTAACAAGACGCTACAACCTGGCGCATTGCCCGACGTTGGGGCATTCAACTGGACATCGGATTTTCTTCACTCATGGAGATTTGAACATGCGTAATATTCTTATCCATAACGGCCGGCTTGCGGGCATCGTGGATTGGGAAAATTCGGAATGGTTTCCTGGGTACTGGGACTACACCAAAGCGCATTATGTCATCAAGCTTCACAAACGATGGCTCAAGATTGTTGATAAGGTCTTTAAACAGTTTGAAGATTATAAAAGTGAGCTGGCGGTCGAAAATCAGTTCTGGGAGTACTGCTTTTAGTGTCTTCTTATATACCAATCCTTTTAAGCTTAGACACTAAAGCCTCTACAATTTTATAAAGCTTTGTCTTCGAATTATACTTCAATGAACGTGATCTGCTGAAAGGCTGCAGAAGATCTGTTATGGCAAAGTATTTACTTGCAACAACTCAGGAATGCCAGCCCTCGATCAACCCATTCCTTTTCCCGCCTAGCACTTGGTCAATTACCGTCACTCGATCTATTCAGGTAACACGAACAGACTCTCTTTTCGTCACTGGCTGAGATCCTGTCTTATAAAGCGACGCCGCACACGTCACGCTGTTCTACAATAGTGACTAGGTAGTTCAGCACGGAAGAACAATGACGTCGTTGATCTTCAACAAGATCGGTAGCTGCCGAGCTAGCTGATCGAGCTTTACAATTAGGGAGAAGATCTTCTGTTAGCCAGAAGCTGATGTCTTGCCTGTTGTTGGGCGATGATGCCTGTGTCACCCAGAGAAAAATACTCAAATACCTACTTGCTACCACGAAAGGTCTGTTATCTTTATCGTTGAAAAGTATTTACCCTACTCCTGCCGAAGTTTGGAAGAAGTGGCGACCATTTCACCACAACATTTATACACTTGAATCTTTATCTTCTTTGCCAGCAACATGGTCATTCTCATAACTGGAGTGAGTCAATCACCTACCATGGTCGAAATACAGACTAACGGTGTTAATAGGGAGCGGGCTTTCTTGGCTGTAATTTGATACAGCTTTTGCTTGATAAAAACCATGGAGTGGTAGTAGTAGACTCGCTATGGACTGGGTCGCGTAGTAGTCTCGACATGTTTGCATCAGACAAGAGGTTGCGCTACATTCAGTGTGTAGTCCCAGCTCAGGGAAGTCAATCCCATGCTCACCCATTGCAGATCTGACGTACGAGACCCCTTGCCGTGGGTAGATGAAGTCGAACAAATCTATCACCTCGCATGCCCTGCAAGCCCCGTACATTTTGAGACACAACCAATCGATATTTTGCAAACGTGCTTCAAAGGTGCAACCAATGTTTTGGAGTATGCGTTGAAGCACAAAGCTCGCGTGCTTCTTGCTAGTACTTCAGGTAGGATTTTAGAACCCAGCTATTGTTTGTTATAGACTGACGAGGGTGAAACAGAAGTTTACGGAGACTCACAAGTCCCCTGTCAGCCGGAGGACTACCGAGGCAACGTCAACTGCTTTGGCCCGCGTGCTTGCTACGACGAGGGTAAGCGGGTTATGGAGGCACTTGGATACGCCTACCAAGTTGAGCATGGCCTCGAGGTTCGCATTGCACGCATTTTCAACGCTTATGGCCCATTCATGAAAGCTGAAGACGGTCGAGCTGTTCCCAACTTCATTATGGCAGCGCTAAAGCGACAGCCTATAACCATCTTTGGAGATGGACACGCAACACGCTGTTTCCAATTTGCCGAGGATTGTGTCCTAGGGCTAGAAGCGCTGATGAACAGCGACTACCACGGCCCTATCAACATTGGTAGCGATGCTGAGATAGAAATAAGCGAGATGGCAGAAATGATCTCGCATGTTGTGGCATCTAAGACTGGACACCAGGACCCTGTGCCGGTCCAGTTGCTCCCCAAAAGGGAGGATGATCCTATTAGACGAAAGCCTGATAACACACTGGCTGAAAAGGTTCTTGGTTGGAAGCCGAGGGTATCCCTGGAAGAGGGCGTCTCTACGACAGTGGACTGGTTTATTGAAAGGGAGAGAACAGTGACAAGTAGACTGTAGACGGGATATTCCCCTCTGCCCAGAATCAAGGGGTAAGAATAACAGTACTGTCGAAATTATCCTGAAGACGTGAATCTCCCTCCGAGAGACTGAAAAGGAAAAAACTACTGTATCTAGGCCTTGAACTTGACGTAAGATGGGGGGTAGAGTAGCAGCTGAGTACTCTTAGGAGGCCAGAAGAACAGCTCGCGTCGAGAGTACGACTCAAGTCCTTTTCCAATTTGTCAACTCTGAATCTTCAAACATGTTTTCGCAGCTGTCACTTTTACACAGATGTCTAAAAACACCACCCTGATCATAAGAACATGGCTATCAAGTCGTCTTATCCGTGGATAACCGGACTTTTATCCCGATCAACAGTTCAACTAGTATTCAACTGATAGAGGCTGCGATTAAGAAATCACCGTTAGCGACACCCCACGCGGCTTTTGGAGGTTCAATGGAATCACGCCATCTCCATGGAGAAGCGAGGCTGCCAAGCCTTGGGCCAAGAACGGGCTTCCTTCGGAGTGGGAGGAGAAATATGAAGGAGCCAGGTTCAGGCATAGGGCACTAGCCACCATCTGACCTTCTCGATCTGCTCATAGTCCTTCGCCGAGAGATTTCTGGCTCTGCAATGCCCTAGATTGGCGAACGAGAAACACTTGAGGCTGCACTTGTAGAGGGCTAGCAAGATGATGTGCTTCACAATAGGCTTGGAAGTATTATCATCTGGTAGTGAATAGCACCATGAGTTCATGGAGATCCATCGTCAATAGACAACTATTATATACCAGTTATGTCTTGGTCAAGTTCATTCCTATATCCTTACATACTTCGACAATGTATCTGCAGTGATGCTTTTTGACCATCAATGAGTTAGGCATTGTTTTCATTTTTCTCTGTTAACTATGGTAAGACTATGCTCTATTCTTCCGCTCCTGGTACTGTCTTAAAAGTTGTTTTCCATAGTCGTTGCCATTTGGAGTTCTGACCAAAGTATGAATATGAAAGGGCAAAGGTTCCTTGTTGTTAAGAAAGACGCCTGAGTGGTGATCAAACTCAACCATAATCACCGGAGAATGCACTTTATAATAAAAGGCATCTCTGTCTCCAAATCCACCAATCCAACAGAACCATGTTTCATCCCAGTGACTCGCAATATCCTGAAGGTAGGCGGCTAATGCTTTCTCTGGCAGGTAGTTTAGGCTCAGCTTCACCAGTTTACGAATCGTATCTTGTTGAGGCTCGGAGAAGGTGGACACCTTGACGCCCTCATATGGAACTATACGGTTATCTTGGAAAGCACCTCCGAGATGTCGCTGGTCAGCTTTATGCCATCGTCCTGGTGGATATTCAGGGCCGCTCAGCTTCTTATAGATCTGCACGTCCTTCTGGACCACAGGGTCGAACGACTGCATAAGGCTGAGTGCAGTCTGTTCTTGGTCCATGAAAAGCTCAAGACCCTCGTCGGGGCCTGTATCAATGATGTTCGGCTCAGCACCCATAAAGACAGGCGATATTACCATCTGCGTCCCAACGACGAAGCAGTTCATGCAGAGGTGGTGGCCGAATAGCTGCCAGCCCCATGGCTCTTCTGGAGATGGTTTGCCAAAGATGACAAAGTTATACGAGTTCTCGTTCAGGACCTTGGTGCCATTTACTGCCTCGCCAAGGAACTGGTTGACCTTCATACAGCCATAAGCCTTTTTATAGCCTTCGGTGGATAGAGTGGCTTTCATGAGGTCGTGTAGAGCTGTGACTAAACTTTTGGAAGCTTCTTCAAACCGGATACCATGCCTAAACACGTATAACTCAGGGTTGAGCCAAAAGCGCCATTCTGGTGCATCAACCGGTCTGAGAAGCTTCTCTTTTTCCTCCGCTGACGCCACATCGATAGCGTCCTGGGCTGCCTTGACGGCATGTACTGGGGCTCCGAAATCTTCGTTCTTGTCTGCCAGGTGAAACAGGTCGGGAATCACATTGCCATCAATAGTAATTCCCTTGAAGGGTTCGTCGGAGAGTCCCTTCCAAGCTTTCATCCAGCCGGCGATAAAGGGGTCAGAACATCTATAGCAAGCCCACTGGTAAATATCAGACTCTGCGAGCTTTATGCTTCTGGGGACATCGGCAGGAGGGATGTAATCCCGGAATCCCGCAGGAGGGCGAGTGTGTGTCATGTTCTCGGAATTGACGCGAGAGTTGATCTAAAAGAAGTAGGTGGTGATTGTGTTGAGCGGGTTCTAGTAGCACAGATAGAGATGTAAAGATTGTTTTGTTATGTAGAGCCAGCACAGCACATAAAACGGACTTGATTTAAGCTCTACAGGACGGGGCCAGGGCCTGGCGATTGTACATCAGCTGATAATCCTCGGCTTTCGGCTGTCCCACAACCATGTCAAGTTCACTTCCGTTCCGACTCCCGAGTGTTATTACGGACAAGCAAGTTCTTGCTTCGGCGATGAGCGAACAGTTGATTGTCCCCACACACCAACTGCAACGCGTGGCGCGGTCCCACATACTCCTTCACGCGTGATTCCGAAATCCCGTCGATACCCTTATACAGCCCTCAGGGGTTACAAAAGTCGTAATTAGTACTTGCCACAAGATAGTGTATACTAAAATCGATGGTATAAGTACTTAATATAGGGCAAGATCAGGATATAGTCCGAGTACCTATACTTTCCCCAGTATTTTAAAAGCTGGCTACTATTAGTTATTAGCAGGCCTTGCCGGTATTTCTTTAATCTATTATAGGCTAGGTATAAAATAGGCTCTATAAATGAGTTTTACAATCCCTGTGGCCTACAGGCTAGTTACCTTCTTACGCAGCAGCTATAGAACTAGCATTAAGGTAATGTATTTATAAATAGATTTATATAACTACTTTTAAGAAAAGTATATATAAACATTAATATTAATATTAACTTAAACTATAATACTTGTTTAATTTGTTATAATATTACTAAGACTTAACCCTTTTATATAAATAATAGTTATTGTGTTATCTTGCAAGCGGTAAGATGAGACTTATTGTGTTGAAAACAGCTGTACCATTCCCACTGCGCTGCCCTGATATAATACCTCTAGTTATAGTACTTTATATTACACTACTTTCCATACCTTCCTGATCTCAGACTCATCTGCTTACCTGACTTGGCCGAACTTCAAACGGAGCCTATGGCCAAATAGATGCACAATGGCAATAAGAATCATACTCGCCGCTACGATAGCTGCCTGAGTCCCGAAGCTCACATCATACCCAACCTTAGCCCTCCACGGCTGCTGGTAATACCCAACGCTGAAACCACTGAAAGCTCGGAATACGTCAGTCAAACCAGAGACCTCTGCAGGAGCGGACGGGTACGCATCCAAGAGGTATGAAGCCACGACGACGGATGTCAGCATGATTCCAAAAGCGTGCATGCCCCATCCCACGACGATTACACCGACAGAAAGATGTTTATGCAAGGCCTGTCCAATCAAGACAAGACCGGTAATCATAGAAATGGCCGAAATGTAGATGGTCGTTGAAGAAATGGCCGAAGATCTCGCCCAGGACAACGCCAACGATAGGGGCAAAGTGTAGGCATCCCAGCTGAGTAAAGCTGTAGCCGTAGCCTCCCATTTCTTGGGGAAGACCGAAAAGAATGGCGGTCGAAATGTTGACACCAATCGCCCACGCAAAACACATGAAGCTGGCGATAGTATGTTAGTTCTTTAAGCATTACCAAATGATACAGAACACTTACTAAGCAATTAGAACGAGGATAATGACAGGCTTCGTCAAGATGAGCAAAACTCTCTTGAAGGCATCATAAAAAGACTCAAAGTATGCAGAATGATACTTCATTTGCCACACACCAGTGAGCCGAAGAAGTCGGGAGAAGAGACCTTGATCTCGAGTTGGTTGTTCTGGTAAGGGCAGGTCACGGTTGTACCATGTCTCATCAAGAAAAGCTAGAATAAGAAGCAAGCTTATACCATTGACTCCAACTCCAAGCCAAAATGTATCCTGCCATTGGTGGGTTTCTCCAGTAACAAAGTTAGCGAGCAACGGGCCCCAGTACGGAGACGTAATGTACATGAGAGCCCACAGGCCAATCTTTCGAGCTCGCTCGTGGAAGAAGAAGATGTCTTTGATGAATGCAATGGCGATGGTTTGGCCCGAGGTAAGTAAGAGGCCCTGAATAGCTCTCACGACCATGAAAATCTCCAAGTTCGAGGAAACAGACGACAGAATGGAGAATATAAGGCCGAACAAGGTAGACCAAAACAAGGTTGGTGCTCGTCCGATGATGGAAGTCATAGGTACCCAGATTAAACCGCCGACAGCCCTGAAAGCAGCTCAGTAAGGACTATAGGGGAGAGGCAAAGTAAGAAGACTGAGGACGTTAATACTGTTATTATGGTTGACTGAGTTGGGAGACTTGTGCCATTCGGCTGCCTGAAGAATGACGGGAGCGCTGCCAGCAGCAGATGTAAAATCGGAAGTGAGAGCAGCCCAAGCCACAACCAAGAGAATGAAGTGCTTTCTTCGTGAAGACCAGTTTATGGGGTCGTTGGGATCGTCTGTTGGCTGGGGCAAAAGTACCGTCTAGAGCGAACCAACTGTCAGCAAAGAATGAGGCGGTTCGTCAACGACGAGACTTACATATCCATCCTCAGCAACACGGAGGGAGGTCCCACTAACACGTTGAACTTCGAGAAGCACTCCAGCTTCAGCTCGAGCCTCGGGTGAGAATTTGTCTACCACACAAGGCCCGTCTGACTTCTCGTTATTGGAAAGGTGCTCCACCTGAGGCTTCTCCATGATAGCTTCGAAGTCGCGTATGAGTGATGATAGTAAACCTCGAGCTTGGCAAGTCGAGTGCTGCAGATTTGAATTGTAGAGCTAGCCATGATGTCGATACAAATACAAGTTCTGTTGCTAGAGCTAAGCTGGTCGAGAATAAAGCCAAGACAACAGTTCCGAAATTGCGAAATCCGGGGCCCCATGGGGTAGACTAGTTTCCCGTTATGGAGGGGACGTAGTTAAATGCCGGTGAAATCTTAATTTTGGTGTGAGCCATTATATGTTCAACAATACCTCTTGAAAGAATGCAATTGTTTCCACGGCGTAGCTATGTGTACTCCATGTTCTATGAGGCAGGGAAATACAACTGGGCCAGGCACGGATTCGATAGCAATGCACCACTGGAATGCTGGTCATGAGGTTCCAGATAAGGAGATCAAGCCTTGAGAAGAAGCGGCCAAGGAGGCCAGACTGCCATCGACTGCCACACCAAAGTAGCACAAAAGCCAAGGGGGCACGAGGGTTCTGCTGAAAACGAATGCCCTGACGGAACGAAATTCCGACGTGCAGTCGAGTGTATATTGGAATATCCGAAGCCATTCAAACTGTTGACGTGTTCAACATTTGGAACTTGATCAATCATCGAGATTGCTGCATGCCAGGAGAGTCAAACGCTTCGGCTCATAGAAGTTGTCCGAGCTTGTTAGAGAGAGTGGATGAGTCACAAGCGATATGTCAAGTCTGGGGTATGGAGGTTATTTGCGTTGATATCGTAGGATTAAAGAGTGGTGGCAGGTGATAATCTTGCAAGGAGACTCGAATGAGGGTTTTGCATCTGCAACAATACCATCGCAAGTAGTGAAAATATGCTATAGTAATTACGCCATCAAAGCTGTCTGTACACACCATTCGAAAGCCTACACATTTGAGCCAGGGGCACCAAACGCACTCTACCATGGCCCACTCATACCGTGGCAGCCATATCCCCATTCCCAAGCCCAGATTCCAACTTATCGTGACTGATACCATTGGATGCCAGTCCTTCTTGCTGGGACTTGGCATTCGCCATCCGCAAAGTAGCAGCATCAAAAGGATGAGGAGCAAGACTGGCCTGTGTAGCCTGGCCCTCACTCTCGGCCCGCAAAGCATCCGCATATGGCAAAACACCCGCGTTCTCAAAAGCACGGAAGGTCTCAATGTATGTGTCATACGTATCATCGTAGCGCTTCCAGCCAAATTTGGGAGCCTTGGTCGCAGTGCCGATAGTCACCCAGGCCTTTCCAATGGCCCAGTCAAAGAAGTCCCAGGTGCCCCAGTCAAAAGCTTCGAGCTCGCCACCGTATTTAGCTACTACTCTCTCCCATGCCTGTTTCTTGTCCTTGTGCCACTCAGTCATGAGGAAATTGTGAGCCATGCGCTGTTGGTCTCCTTCGGCTGCCCACTCAGTGAACTCTGGGACCTAAACATTGACATCAATAGGGGTTACATATTAGGGACCTTGAGAGGAAAGGCTTACTTCGATGCCAAAGTATCGCCCAAGGCTACTCCAGAGATGCTTCCACATAAAGACATCACCGTTCTGGTGGTTGAATTCCTCGTTCTTGGTGTGTTCAGAAGTGACGGCCCATACACTCAGATCTGCGATACTGGGTGCATAGGAAGAATCATCAACGCATTGGTTAAAGAAGAACTTGTTACCCGGAAACACGGGAGGTACTCCCATCTCGCGGCAGACAAGCATGTAGATTGCCAATGTAAGCGCCATCGACATGCCATTTCCTGTTACACAAGTCAACAAGGTGCCGCAATTCTATCGTCAAGTATAGTCATACCTGCTGGGGTGAATCCAATGATGGCATTTGGGCGAATAACATTCCAGTCCCAAGCACGTTTAGCCGCTAGGGTAGAGAGGAAATCCTCTTGTGGATAGTAGAAGTTCTCGCCCTTATCCTCGTAACGGGCCATCTCCTCGTGAAGAGGGACTTCAGTGGGCCCAAGATGGGCGCCATAGTACTAGACATGGGTTAGTTTGTGATATGAGAGAGCCATATGAGGTCCGCTAACCTTGCCTCCAGTTTGGAGACAGACTCGCTGTAATGTGCTTGCTGCAATAATATCTATCGCGACGAGAAAGTTGTGGAACAGGGGGATATTGCTGTCGCGAAGCTTGGCAAAGTCTGCTGTGTGCACGTAAGACGTGAAGAAGGCATGAGTGACATCGTAGCACAAAGGTGCCATAGACTGAATCAACTCTTCGACGGGGTTCAAAAAGTCGAGAGCGATGAATCTGACGCGGTGATCTTGCCATAGACTCTGCTTGGGAACTCGTCTCGATGTGATAATGATCTTGGACCTGCGTAATCCACAATCAGTCATGCTTTTTGAAGTCATAAGAACGAGCGATAAACCATTCCGATTCCGGGTTGCGGATAAGGTGCTCAATAATGGCATTGCCAGTAATACCGTTAGCACCTGTAACAAAGGCGACTTTTCCACGTGCTGGGGCCATGGTTGTGTATGTATATGAGACGTGTGTGAGGTAGTGGAAGCTGGAATGTGCAGAAGAATTGACTGATGGTAGAATTAAGTCATGTTGTTAGTAACTGCTAGCCATCCTTTTATCTGGAAACAACTTCTGAGTAAATCATAGGATTCACGGAAGTAAAGGAATGGCCATCGGGGGCTTGGTGCTGAGCTTAGCTGTTGGAGGCCGGAATTTTCGCCAAGCCCGGACTCGTACAATTAGCTAATATCAACCAATAATCTGCGGACGGAATTCCACACGGAAGAGTACAGTAGGTGGAACGCACAACGCATCAAGATGCGGCAA
This sequence comes from Fusarium sublunatum, assembly GCA_013623665.1. Lineage (NCBI taxonomy): Eukaryota > Fungi > Ascomycota > Sordariomycetes > Hypocreales > Nectriaceae > Fusarium > Fusarium sublunatum. The sequence continues at coordinate 10,741 of JABFFF010000417.1, read as the reverse complement.
GTGAGATGCTGATCGCAATCGGGAATTATTCCTGTGGCCCAGGAGCTGATGATTGACCTGATTTAGATGGAACTAGACGTCGAAAGACGAGATTGTATCTTGGAAAGTAATCTCATTCGAATTTCCTGTCCAATGCCTGTGTATAAGGATGGCGTTGTGCGCATCGAGGAGATGGTACAGACGTTACTTGGCTGGCGGACCGCTGGAGACAGTATTATCAATTATATCCAGTTATCCCTTCACCCGTTAGATCTCCCCTTTCCCCTATCTCATATCTTCCCTCGTATATTCTATCTCTTTCTATATATGATGCCTTTTCCAGCTCTATTACGACTTTATATCATATATGTTTAAGGCCCCTTATATTCTGTTTGTATATGTTCTTGAGATGCTTAATTATCTGGTCCCTATAATATTAATACGTTTTTTTATCTGTTTTCGTGTCACCCACCCTTATCTGCCCAGTGGTCTGTTTATGCAAGCCCCTAAGCAGGCACATCCACCTTGTTCAACTCCTCTGCCGCCTTGCTACTTGCTGGTTTCCTACTAATGCAGTCCAGAGTCTCCCAAGCATAAACTTCTTTTCACCCATCAAACGAGCCTACATCTCCTAGAGAATCGTCCCAAGAGTGGTCTGAATGATTGACCTGTCGATGCCGGACGTGTCAGTATGCCCACTCGTCATCCAAGCCTATGCTCCTCTTCCACATATTCGCCCCTAAGCTTGAATGGGATGCAGGGAAGGAGGACTGCAATCACCCGAGCGCGATGTTCCTTGGAAGCATTGATTCATCTGTGCATAGTTGCTCGCTGAATGATGTGATCCTGCAAGGCGCAATGGTTATTTGATGATTCCACTCAAGGCCACTAATAGCTTAATGGTAACATGATAAGAGCACGTACCCCTGCTTTCAACAGAACCTTTTGTCCACTGTCGAGTTCATGATATACCTCTCCCAGAACACAAGTCGATATATCCAGGGACACGGTTCGGTGCATACGCCCGACTGCACCAGGATCTAGATCGAGATTCACCACATTTGCTACCCCTAGCTCCATGTCTCCAGTGTGGGGGTTCAGCTGTGATGAAGGAACGACAAAATCTGCACTGCGGGTGTGACCAGTAACAGAGTCTTGTGCGAAGTGTGCTTTTAGGTCATGGTCATCCGCCAGTTCTGCAGGTAATTTCAAGGTGGCATAGGAGCGAGACGCTGTTCCAAAGTCAGGCACAGTTACCTGATGTAACTCAGGTGTATCTATGTAGATGCTTTCTCCGGTGGTTGGCTCATGGCTGGTTATATAACGTTTGATGGAAGACGCAACAGATGTGATTTCTGCAGGACGGTCCTTTGTTTGTATGGGATCCATTACATTTAACCTTTGAAACTGAAATCAACACAGAGCAATATAATGCTGTGTCTAGTTGACGGTACTAAGTAGCCGCTTGGAACTGGGGGGGAGTGGTAAGAATTTACCTCTATTGGAGAGAGAGAGAGAGAGATCATGAGTATAAGAGTATAAGCAATCATGTTAGAGAATCAGAGGGCCGGGAGAATCGGAATTTCTGATGCAACCCACAGCGAGTGCCGGGCCTTTGTATCTGCTGAGGCAGCCGAGCAAGACATAGATAGCCCACACCATTTTCTTGTCTTGTGGGACATGTTTGAAACTGTAGTCAAATTCTGGTGCCAGTTCCGTCATATTAGAATAGACTGCTTTTGCGATGGAGGCCACAATTGTTGCAAGACTATCATTCAATATCGAGCAACACGATGAATCAATAGTAGATCCGTATGCTGAAACATCAATCATCTCATAACCCTAATCAAAAAGTCTGTAGGCTACCCAAAGCTCTTCACATACTGTATAGAAAGTTGGAAACTACCGTCGCCTGCCCGAAGCCCCCCCCACCTTCGGCCGCTGGATGACGTTCCGGAATGATTCCGAAATACCGGCGATAAATATCCAATATCCTTGGGACTGTTTAATTCATCTCTAGTCAGAATCATAAACCTCACTCTCTTCACAATCATGCTCGAACACATGATCCCCCAGACTTTCGGCATTGCCATGCTGTGGCTTCTCGGAGCTGTATCGGCCCGCCTCTTATACAACAAATACGGATCTGGGTTGAACAGCGTACCAGGCCCTTGGTTGGCGGGCTTCACTGATCTATGGCGGCTTTTCATCGTCCGAGGGCGCCGAGCCCAGGAAGTACATATCCAACTACACAAGAAGTACGGGCCTATAGTTAGACTGGGCCCTCGAGCTGTATCCATTGCGGATACAGAGGCAGTAAAGATTATATACAGTCCAAGTTCGGGATGGTCAAAGGTAACTAACTCATTAATCCGCAGCATGACTCTCAGTCAACTGTCGGCTGATCATCAATAGTCAGAATTCTACCCGGTGCAGCGAGCCTTGGCCAAAGGAAAGGGACTCGAAACCATGTTCAACACAGTCAACGAGAGATATCACGCCAAACTCCGCAAATCAGTATCAAATGCCTATGCCATGAGTACACTAGTCAACTTTGAACCTTTTGTTGACTCTACTTCGACTGAGTTCATCAGGCAGCTAAAGCTTCGTTTTGCGGACCGCTCCGACGACGCAGGTATTTGCGATTTTGGGGCTTGGCTCCAGTTCTACGCTTTCGACGTTATCGGCGAGTTGACATTCTCAAAGCGATTAGGGTTTGTGGAAAGAGGTGTTGATGTTGAGAACATTATCCGAGACTTGGAGAGTTTCTTGAATTATGCGTCATGGGTAAATGACCTCCTCTGACACGTCTCTGATCAACAACTAACACATGTCGTACAGGTTGGTCAGATGCCGTTTCTTGATAGTCTCTTGGTGAAGAACCCTGTCAAGATTTGGATGGTTAAAAATGGGTTACTTGACTCGAGTTCACCAGTTGCAGAATTCGCCAAAAAGCACCTCCTCGAGCGTCAGAAAGAGGAAGAATCAGGCTTGGAAAAGACTCAAAGGAGAGACTTTTTGAATCGGTTCAAAGAGGCGCGCACCAAGAATCCCGATTTCATAACTGAACAGCTTGTCCTCGCCTTGACGGTAGCTAACATGTTTGCGGGCTCAGACACAACCGGCATAACATTGCGAGCTGTGTTTTACTACCTACTAAAGGACCCTGCAAAGATGGATAGACTGCTTGAAGAGCTTGCGGCTGAAAGTAAGGCTGGCAGGTTCTCAAGAGATGACGGGATTGTTCAATGGGAAGAAGCCAGGAATCTACCCTACCTGGGCGCCGTCATCAACGAGGCTCTCCGCTGTCACCCAGCAGTCGGACTTGTTCTTGAGAGAATTGTTCCTCCAACTGGAATTACACTGGCTGGTCATTTTATCCCTGGTGGTAGTATTGCTGGTTGCTCACCATGGGTTATTCATCAAGACGCCGAGGTTTATGGCTCTGATGCCGCAGAATTTCGCCCTGAGCGCTGGCTTGAGTCGACACCTGAACAACAAAAGAAGATGCATGGTTGTCTCTTATCCTTTGGCGCCGGGGCGAGGACATGCATTGGCAAGAACATATCCTTGTTAGAGCTTTACAAGCTCGTGCCAGCTATCCTTAGGGTTTTCGAGGTAAGATTCTAGAGCTTTTTGATCTTGTCTGTGTTTATGAAAGCTGACGCGTGTTTTCCTAGCTGGAGCTGGTCGATCCAGAGACGCCATGGAAGCTACAGAATGCGTGGTTTGTTAGACAACTGGGCTTCAATGTACGATTCAAGAAAAGAGAGAAGATCATCTAGGCCTCAAGCCAAGAAACCCTCTCGAGTTGAGAATTAGCAGCTTAGGAGACATGTTTGTAAGAAACCAAGCTACAGGGGATTACTTTCAAGCAGCACACTCATTGGCAAGAGTTAACTTTTCTAGTGGCTTCTACCAAACCATGTTCAAGAGAGATTTAGTCACGACACAAAATATGTGGAACAAGTCAGATTTTGCAGATATCTGTCCATAACAGTACTAAGGTTAAAATGAATATCCCCATGATCCTACTTCGCAGTGCGTATTTATCAGCTGGAATGAACAGGCGAATGTTAACCTGCTCTGTTGGCGAATTATGCTAATCGGCGTAGAGATTCATCATAGTAGGAACCAAGTCCATGTTAAGATCGAACACACCGTTGCCATCCAAAGCGCCAAGTCTTGCCTCATTAGGTCCCCGCTCCGTAGTCGAAGCCATACTCAGGTTAAAGTCAAGACTATCATTTTCCATCAAGTTCGACAGGTCGGCGTTGTTAGTACTAAAGCGTTCCCCAAAAGTCTCAAAATTAAAGTCTGACATGATCCAGTCATTTCGACGATCAACGCTTGGATCAGCCATCCAAGATGTGGATGGCTTGTTCGGGCTTGCTGCTGGCCTCTCAGCCATTGTGCCTAAAGGGTTGTTATTGAACGAATAACAATCTGCTCCTTGATCGATTCCCAAGTCTTTGAGCTGATTGTTGTAGATGCTGGATGCACCCACCCTGTATCACATTTGCCCGGGGTCCTGGTCTTCAGTTTGTGATTGCGTTGGGTGCTGCTTCAGACGTTCTGATACCGAACCTCGCCTGATGTTTGAAGTTTGAATATCCTGGCTTCCTGGTGAGTCCAAGGCTAGAACACGTTCGACTAGCCGACTGAGCCTAGAAGCGCAGCGCATCATCTTTCCAGAGACCCATATCTTCTGGCAGTACCGATTCAAACACTGAGTGGCTGCAAGTATGAGGCCACCGTATCGTCTCTTGGAGCCTGGCTCCCTCGATACCAAACCAATCATGACAATTGCGCAGCTGGTGACGTAGTGGCTGAGTGCGAAGCTATACTTGAGCCCGTCGTCCTTTATGTTTTGGTGGACCGTGAGGATCCGAGCAGCAAGACTAGCACACTCTATAGAGGATTCAAGATCGTCCTCCTCTGTATAGTATGTAGCACTTGGACTAGGCAATAGTGGTCTTCTGATTAAGAGGCGCAGATATGTACAGCACTAAGCATGGTTAGTCACAAAAGACAGCCACGGATTTACCATCCAGCATGGCTCACAATATTAAGAATAAAGGTTTGTTTTGCTTGCCATCGCGGCCTTGCGCCGAATTGAGCTTCATAAGGAACGTCGAGGTCATATTGTAGGCAGATCGGGATTGTGCTAAGCAATTTGCTGATGGCGGTATCGACATATTCCACCGTAGCTGACATGGAAGCGGTGGATGACTTGACACTGTACATAACTTCCCATGTCTTGCCAGCTACGCGGCAGTAACGCACCATGGCGACGACATATGGGATGGATGAAGGGGACGAGTCCCTGGCAATCTCGGCAGCCAGCTCGTGCTGAAGGTCTGCTATCGTCTCCTTTCTCGACGCAAATCGCGACATCCACTCATCGCTGAGATCCAAGGGCAGTGCTGTATCGACGTGGCTGTCTTGGATGAGATATGGCTTTCCCGACTCGAGGGCTAGTCGGCGATCCAAGAGATACAAAGACCACCAAATGCGCGAGTACAACTGACTGTAGTAAGCTGGCATGGTCTCAAAGGCGCTTTGGCGATGGAGCCCTATCGTCTGCGCAGCCGACACAGCGAGGGCATGAAATCTCGCTGCCTTTTGATTCGCGTCTAGCCGGAACATATAAATTGCCTAAAAAGTGTAAGAAATCATTTTGGAATCGCCGGTTGGCGTTTAGACTTACCCTTGCCATCAAAACCTGTAACATAAGCAGCGACTTGATAGCTGTGCTGCTTGTCTCGAATGGATCACTGAGCAAGCTTATTCCCATGCTATACAAGCTCCAACCAGAAGATTCCACAACGCTGGGGTCACTCATCCTTGCTGACATGCTGCATCGTCCAAGTGCTAGGCAAAAACATACCAAAGCAACTGAAACCCGCACTCTCTCGCTCTGAGCAGACTCGGTGGAGGAACTGAAAGCTTGATACTGCCACATTTCGCTGAAGATGTCCCAAACTGCTGGTGGATGGACAATCGGATGCATGGGATGCACCTCGTCCATGTAGACTTGTAAGTGATAGCGGCATTGCTGCTCATCGGTACTAACCCCATGCCGCGAAAGTGTGCGCTCGAACCATCCTCCCTTTCTACATGTCACATCACTTGGTGTTGTTGCTGGTGGGTGGATGGAGGATGCTGGGGAAGAATACTCTGCACGCATCGCCGGCGATGCAGAGCTGTGATGGTCCAACCCGTCGTTCTCGTCTTCGAAGGTCGGCGTTATAGTCACTTCTCCCGCGAAGGTCTGTCCGTCTGTCTCCAGGGCTCTTTGTAGCTTGGCTGCCGAAGGTTTGAACTGCTCGTCGACAGATGCGTCGTTACGCGTTGGTCTGGACAGGTCGTGAGTAGGCGGTCGCATGAGACGTAGATGGCGTTCTACTGCCTCGAGACGAACTAAAACTTCGCGCGTGATATTGCTATGATGAATGAGCTCATGCATGTAGTTGGAGAGGCGCATACACAGTTCACCTGTCGTTCGAGGGTTACGTCCTAACGCCAAGAGGACAAGTAGGTCCGACAGCTAACGGTGTAATTATAGTATACGTATAAGTAAATACAATCAATTAGTAAAGGATACTAAGGCTACTTGTCGACCTTGAATAGATGTGCATTTGTCTAATACTAGATTTCATACACAGAAGAGTATGAGCAGATATTCTGCTAGCGATGACTTTAACCCGGGATACACCCCCTTGTTCAACCATTTGCTCCTTGACCGTCTCCGAAATCACCGGACTTGACTCTGTAGTATCAGTTTTTACGGGATGTGCAGGGGTCTGAAGGCTAGCCTGGTACCTCCATCAATCGTCGCGGCAGTTGGCCAGTCTCTGGAATAGACTTTGAGGGCATCTCACAGGCCCAGACAACCAATAAGATCTAATATTAATATTCCGTTGTAGTAAATATACAGACGGAAATACGGAAATTGCCATTTCACACCCTGGTAACCTGTACTAGAGGAAATAACTAGCTTCATGATCAAAGATGCGGGGAAATCTAGTTGCACCACCCCGAGGCCTCATGTAACATTATCTTTTACCCCGTCATTAGGTCCTGTTTCAACCATCGAGGGCATCTATAAGTATCTACTTGTAGGTCTTCTGAAGGCCCAAGTCGCTTTTACAACATCTATCTCTGCCGTCAAATTTTATCCCAATCTACAGTCGTGAATATGCCTTTACCTCGAGGAAAGGTTGCCTTCGTCACTGGGGTGAATGGCATCAGTGGAAATGCCATCGTGGAACATCTCATTCGTCAGCCCAAAACCGATTGGTGAACCAAACCATCCAATATCGTGCAACACACAGTGGAATATCATCAATCACAGGTCACGTATTGTGGTCACTTCTCGCAGTCCACTCAAGAATTACTGGGAGGATCCGCGTGTCGAGTTTGTCGCCATCGATTTCATGGCGCCGTTGGATGATATTCTTAGCAGGATGAAACCGATCTGCAAAGGCGTCACTCATACTTATTACACTTCTTACATACATACCGACGATTTCAGCAAGCTAAACGATTACAACGAACCCTTGTTCCGGAATTTCCTGACGGCAATCGACACGGTTGCAGGGGCAAGTCTGGAACGTGTTTGTCTTCAGACAGGTGCAAAGGTAACCAAGTCTCCTGATGCCTTCTTTGACCCTGCCTTTATTAACATTTTCTGGAAACAAGCACTATGGATGCCACTTGGGTCCTATCCCTGTCCCGATGAGTGAAGAACATGGTCGCTATGACGATTAGGGTCTCAATTTCTACTACACACAGGAAGACTTTATGTTTGAGTTGCATAAAAAGAGGCAGTGGAAGTGGAATGTTATCCGTCCCAGCGGAATCATTGGCTTTACCCCGGCTGGTAAGTTTTGACTGCTGCAAGCTCGCAAGCCCTCCGGCTGACTGACTGACCTCTGCCCAGCCAATTCCAACAGTCAAGCCATGAGTTTTGCCTTGTACTTCATCATGTGCCGGGAGCTTGGAGAGACGGCCGTGTTCCCCGGAAATAGCTACTCTTACAATGTCATCGACAATGTGTCGTACGCGCCGAGCATAGCTGACATGACAATCTGGGCCACAACCAACGAACACACGGCAAATGAAGCCTTCAACAATGTGAACGGAGACATTTTCTGCTTCCGCTATATGTTCCCGAAGTTGGGAGAGTATTTCGGCGTCAAGGTCTGTTTGACTGACTGACTTTGATCATCAGGTCATGTTTCCTTATCGTTTGGGGCTGACATCTCTCACAGGTCGACGATCCCAACTTCACGGCTTTGGGTGAGTCCGCACATATTGAGAATGAGTACAAGATGCGTGAGTGGATCAAGGACAAGAAGCCAGTATGGGAGCGCATCTGTAGCGAGTACGGTGGAAATCCCAAAGCCATTGAATGGGGAACATGGGGGTCCCTGGACTGGTCGGTAGGCAAGTCCTGGCCAGCCTCGGCGAGCATCACAAAAGCTCGAAAGTTTGGATGGACAAGATACGACGACACCCTAGATTGCTGGGTCGAGACGTTCCGGGCTATGGAAAATGCGGGCATCATACCTCAACGACACATCCTCCAGAAGAAAGCTGCTCCGATACAGAAGGGGCATCTGGCCAAATAGCATTTGAAACAAAGTCGCTGTAAGAGTAATACAAATTGGATTTAGTACTTGATTGTTTATTATACAGATGCCTTTCTATTTGCCTTTATAGAGACCTCTGCTCTCTTAGAAGTTGGTGTTCACGCTTCCAAGCCTCAGACATAGCCCCAAGTTTTGCACTGACGCCAAGGCAGAGTGGAGTGGTAAGAGGCCCATAGTATAATGCCTCCATTCCGAAAGACAACAAGGCTTCTGGGTCACTCAAAGGTACGAGCTTCCCACCCTTCGTAATTAGTTGCGGGCTTGCATGACCGCTTCGCAGGTACTGCTGAATCGGAGATGCATCCATCTCCAAGGCATTAATCGTCAGTCCGGGGCAATCCTTCAAGTTCGACATAGCATTCGCTTGTGGTGGTGAGTCCCCGATGCTCAAACCCCACAGAGTCATGGTTGCACGATAGATGGCATACGCACTCCAGACTGGTCGTAGCTCATTCTCGATCTCGCTGTACAGGCGAAATACTTGGCCGCAATGCAAGAGAACGTGCTCAAAACCACGGAGCCAGCTCCTGACAGCACTTTGCTCACTTCCAGGAGCACAGTCCTTCCGAACGAGGGACTCGATCTTGTCGAATGAGGTGAGTAAATTTAAATTGATGATATGATACAGAACCATGGTTGCGGTCCGCACAGCTCGAGCTCGTGTACCTCGGACCGTCAGCTGCTGAAAATGATGGAGCCATCGTTGCAAAAGATTCTGAATCTCCTCAAAGCAAAGCGTCGAGAAGCGTCAAGCCTTGGGAGCTGGGTCAATCATGGAACCCAATGCAAGCATGAGAAAGAGCACAAGACTTGACATCCGACCGTCCTGATTGCTAGTTGGGGCAGATGGATCGATTATTCGCGCTGGAATAAGAGGATAGAAGGGCTCGCAATTCCAAAGAACAATCTCAATGTAGTTATAAAGGGCTTTAGTAGGTGGTAATCGTACATAGCCCCCTAGAGGGCCCAGCTCATGCTGAGTCAAGCCGTGGACATCGACAGCGACGCGCATAAATCTTTGTGCGGCCATCAAAACCCATTCGCGTGTAGATTCTGGCAGAAGCACGTTTGTAAAATATTCAGCAGGCTCGAAATGCTTGGCTCGCCAATCAGCTTGGATGTCACTCCAGGATCCCAGACGTCCAAAGTTCCGGTCCATAGCGGCAATTGACGACTTGCCCGTATCGACTGGAGCATGTTTTGGGGGAGGATTGCATTGGCATACACTCCAATGTTCCAGATTACAGAGCCAAGGCTCTCTGTCTTGATCCTCCTCATTAAAGAAGAAGCCTTGGCTAAGAAACGAGTTTAGTGAGGCATTCTCTCCAGCAAGGTTGGTGTCGAGGAGTGGCCAAGGAGAGCCATAGGGTGATGCCTGGGAATGGTTGCCTTCGGGAAGTAGAAGCTCACTGGGTGGCCATCCTGGGTCAATATAGCTTCTTTGCCGGTTGTCAATATCCATATTGGAGGCATCTGTAGAGCGATTTTCCATGCCGTGGTCAGACGTTGAGCTGTTGGGGGAGGGATGAGAACGAGCCAAAACTCGCCCATTAGAAAAGTCCGGGTCTTGCCCAAGAGCAGAAACCGTGGGATCCGCAGATGCCACTGTCGTCTATTGTTGAAGAAACTGTAATTCCGAAGTTGCAAAATGAGAACCAAAGTCATCGAGAGAAGTCTCCAGAGCATTTTCAGACGCTAGGCTTGGCACAGTCGATCTATTATCAGCCATCGTACCACCGACGATGATAGTATTTGATCTACCCATTTTGCCGCGTCGTGAGGGTCGTGAGATGCAAATAGTGCCTCTTGCGCGACAACGACCGCATGGCTGTCGGCGATCGCATCTTGTCTTGGCCATGGCACAATTAGCACAGGCTATGGCGGCTCGGTGGGGGACTTCGTTTCCATGGTATGGATTAAATTGGGGGCGGGAATCCTGGGTCACCATTGAGATCGTAAGGGTTCGTTCGTTTACTTGTATCAATGGAGGAAGAAGGAGACTAAGGACAGAATTTATAGAGACGTGAAATGGTAGAATTAGAACCTAGTAGTAGTATCATGTGATTAGGTGTATGTAGGGTACTAATATATAGGTGGTAATATTA
>JABFFF010000415.1:0-49691 GCA_013623665.1 Fusarium sublunatum | reverse complement strand
GCAGAAGTCAACAGCAACTGATAGATTCAAAACAAGAGAAGAAAATCCAAAATTGAGGTTGAGAGAGGTGTCGTGGGGTATTTGAGCGAGGAATGCGCCGACTGAACCTAAGCTAAACTTCAAGGTTGTCTCGATTCGATGATCTGCACGGCGAACCCGTTAGACAGCGTCGATCCTTTATTCTAGACAGCACGAAAAAAAAAAAAAAAAAGAAGAGAGAGAGAAGAGAGAGAGTCTCTCTTGTACTCGATAATAATTTTTCTTGCCTTCCATCTGATCTAGCGACTCCCTTCAATTGGATCAGCTCTTCACCGGGATCCACGATCTATCGGGAGCCAAGGGCCAAGTCTAAGCCAAGACGAGACAAACGTCCTTGGCTAGCGCCTTGTTTAATGGCTAGTGGCGCTCATCACAGCGGGGTCTGGCGGCGGGTGCCGCGGGTCAAAGCTCCCTGAAGGAATGCGCCGGCAGCGAGTTACAGTGCTTACAGCAGACCTGTCACTCGTGCATGGTTGAAAGACATTGAGATATCCATGTCGATCTTGAAAAATTAGCTAGTGATAAAAACCCAGAGTAAGTAAACAAGAGACAAACACACCCAGAGATTGGGTTTACGCCCGATCTCAGCCAAAAATCAATGTTATTGTGGCGTCCCAGAGCTGACCTGAAGGAGGGTCATCAAAGTCTGGGCTTTTCTTGGGATGGGTTAGCCACGTGGGGGCAGACGAACAATCGGGTCCATTGCTAGCTATCACATGTTTGGTACCGAATCATCTTCTTTGTCTTGCATAATTGTATCACTCTTTTCCTATAACATTGGACGTGTTGTTGGTGGCCTTATGCTTCGATGGATATGCATAGCATTCTCCATCACAAGGCCGGCTTTCTCTTGGCTCTTATGCAATGATAATGATATGCTACAGGCCTCTCTGGGCAGTTTTTGCTCGACACCATTGGTACCACTCATAGCAATACGTATCATCCAACAGGTATCGTCAACCACGTGTTTGTGACAGCTCGACAATAACCAAAATAGCTTCTTTACCGCCTAGTTGACAAGCTCATGACTTGGAAAAGATATCAGACAGGGCTGCCCGCACCGTCCTTGCTATCAACACATTATTCCTCGTTGTGCTGTCTGTTACTGATGAGTCTCGACCTAGATTAAGTTAGGTGTCTACTTCATCTCAACTGACTGTTCAAGGTCTAGACTTACGAGACATGAGTGGTAGTTGAGCACTCGTGGTGGACGTTGCATTTGCTAAAGGCTCACGCTCAGGCAAGGCTGAGACTTCGCGCAGCAAAAGTTCATGACAGCCTTTTTCTGACGTGACCTCGAGAATTCGAGATGCAGTTTCTAAACCTGCCAATACCATGATCTATCAGAGCTGGTTCTAGTCTCTTTCAACAACTTTGGACTACAGCTTTGATTGTGGGTCATCTTACCGGATTTTGGTGGTGAGGATCTTGGAGCACCAGGGCTTGACATGTCGAAATCCCAAATGAGATTCTATAGCGCAAAATATTCCAGGTCGTGCCTTAACTTGCTAGGCCAAAGTCTGGTGTTTGAGGACGAAGTTGCGGCGGAGAGGGAACACAGATGCTCCGAAGCCCGATATGCTGACACGGATTGCCTCGAATGTTGATCCGAGACTCAAAGTCTGCTTCAATAGGATTTAAAAGACTCAACTCATGAGGCGTCGTACAGACGCAAAGTGCCAACAGCAGCGGCTCCTTTATAAGTCAAATTTCTGCATCTTGAAACCCGGCAATGGTGCCGCAAATACCAGTCCGGGACTCCGAAGGCCCAGCGGCCGTAAGTGGGGCCTCCACCGCATCTCGTATTTCGTACCGGCGAACAAGTATCCACTACGAGGGAAAGTCGGCCTATCATGTGCGATAGCTAGCAAGGGAATACTTCTTCGCGCTATGATACCCAGATTGGTCAAGCAGCTTTTTGCTTGCTTTGATAGATAGCTGGAAATCATGGCACCTCCTGATACCCGTGCTCCATGTCACGGGTCATCCTTGAGCATGCGCGTCCCGTGCTTCAGGCAACAGACCCGCTGATGTGCGCTATCCAACGCTCATGACCCCTTGCGGGGAGACAGTCAGAGGCTCTCATTCGCTGGAACTGCTTTCATAAGCATTGATATCGACGGTATCAGCCAATCATAGCCTCCAAAACTGTTGTCCCTCAGGGTCCTTTACACGTCATGTTAGCGTGCGTCTAAGCTAACGTAGGTACCTTATCGCGAGCCGAACTCGGATCTTTCCCATCTTTCCCTCCTTTAAAATAAACAAGGCGGAATCATCCTCTTGTTGAATACTATCAATATTGACATCGGCAACATACATCAACATGATTCTGCGGAGTACGAAACTCGCTGCTGGCTCAGCGCTTGCCGCTGTCGCTCACGCCGCCCAGCCCGGCGCTGTCTCACCTGTTCCGGGTCCCATGAGAGACCTCACCTGGGGTCAAATCAACTTTATACACACAACAGATACGCATGGTTGGCTTGGAGGCCATCTTCAAGAGTATGCGCCTTCTCATTTGCTCCTAGAGCATAGTAGCTGACAATATAGACCTCAATACTCTGCCGATTGGGGAGATTACATCTCCTTCACCAAGCACATGCGCCAGCAGGCCGATGACCAAGGAGCCGACTTGCTAGTTATTGACACCGGCGACCGTATCGAAGGCAATGGCCTATACGATGCCTCCAGCCCCAAGGGCCTCTTCCAATACGATATCTACGCCGAAGCCGACGTCGATATTCTCTGCACCGGCAACCACGAGCTTTACAAGGCTTATTCAGCAGACAAGGAACACAACACCACCGTTCCCAATTTCAAGGGGAAATATCTCGCCTCTAACCTTGACTACATCGATTTCGAGACCGGCGATCGCGTTCCTCAAGCTCAGCGCTACCGCAAGTTCAAGACAAAGAACCAGGGTCTTGAGATTGTGGCTTTTGGTTTCCTGTTCGACTTTACAGGCAATGCCAACAACACCGTCGTTCAGCCCGTGGAGCAGACCATAAAAGAGGATTGGTTCCAAGAGGCCATTCGAGAGAAACCCGATCTCTTTGTTGTCATTGGCCATGTTGGCCTTCGAATGGAGGAATTCAAGACAATCTTTACCGCTATTCGTAAGCAGAATTGGCATATTCCTATTGCCTTCTTTGGCGGGCATGCCCACGTCCGTGATGCTGTCAAGTACGACTCCAAGGCCTTTGCTATAGCCAGCGGTCGCTATTTCGAGACGATCGGATGGATGTCGATCGATGGTATCAGCAAGCAAAGCACTAAAGAAATCAAAGCTGCTGCCTCCCCTACATTTACTCGCCGATATATCGACAACAACCTTTATGGACTTCACTACCACACTGGTTTGAATGACTCTACGTTCCCTACTAAGGATGGTCAACGAGTGAGCAGCATGATTTCTCGTGCTCGCAAGGCACTTGGCCTCGACTACAAGTTTGGCTGCGCTCCAAAGACACTATGGATGGCTCGGGCCAAGCATACCGACGAGGATAGCATCTTTTCCTGGATCACTAACCAGCTTCTGCCGGATATTGTCACGCGCAAGGACCGCAAGGATAGGCCCAGACTGGCTATCTTCAACACAGGTGGTATTCGATTCGACATTTTCAAAGGAGGTTTCACCAGGGACAGCACCTATGCCGTGAGCCCCTTCACTAGTGGCTTCAGTTACATCCCAGATGTCCCATACAAGGCTGCTTCCAAGGTCATTGATCTCCTCAACAGCGCCGCGAGGATCTTTGCTGAAAACGGTGCCGATACCAAATTCATGGCTACGCCCGAGCAAATGTTCCCTGCTCCTGCTATGGTGGCTCAATTCAAGAAGAACAAGGAGGACGAGGATGAGAAGCGCCTGGAACTCCGCAGTTTTAGAAACGAACCTGACCTTACTGCCGGATATACTACCAAGGACGATATCGGCACCGATGGTGACGATACTGTCCACGAGCCCGTCAAGTTCTACCAACAGCCCAACTGCGTTCAGGCTGAAATTGCATTCCCCAAGGACGGCGAGCCTGAGACGGTAGACTTTATCTTCATTGACTTTATCCAGCCTTGGATCATCCCAGCGCTCAAGTTTGCTGGCGCGGGTGACTATAGTGATGCTGATGTTGAACGGTATCTCGAGGGTACTTTTACATACCACATGGCGGAATGGATTAGCAAGAATTGGCAAGGCGATTGTTAAGAGCATTTCGTGTAGATAGAATTGGAATGTAAATCGGGCGTTGGATGTTTAGCATAAGTCAGCACATAATATTAGACTGAGAATGGTCACATATTCTTGTTTCCCACCCTTGTTGTAGTCTGCAATGCAAGAGTTATGTCAGACCAGTCAAGACTGAACCCACTTATGATGCATCGCATTCACTTTAGAAACTCTTTCAAAAGTAAAGGGGTACTGTAGTTAGATTGTAGATGCTATGCTACCCATATAATGATCTTGATACCCAAGCTATGCGTATGTGCTGTATGTCTGTCTAGTTTAAACGGTACAAGAAGGATAGTAACTCATGCAAGGCATGAAACAAAAATGGACCAAATGCAAACACCCAAACTAATCCAAAGCTCTGTAGTCCGTATATTCCAGTGTCAGACTGTGATAGATGTCTTTGTCGAGAGTCTAGAGTATCCAATGACTCTCCTGGCTATCGTCCATGTCCAAGAAAGCTTCTTAGTTCTGGGGGAACTTGAAGCCGGGGGGGACACAGTAGGGGCTCTGGCTCTTGGGGTAGAAGACACAAGAGGTCTTGGGAGGGCAGGCACCAGCAGCCTGAGAGGTTATTAGTATCCTGTTACGTTTTATAAGTGGAGGGCTTGCTGAGATAACTTACCACCCACTTCTTGGTGACGTCGCAGACCTGCCAGCCAGTCTTGTCAGGAGTGCAAGAGTAGGTGCCGGGCTTGCAAGCGCTGGTAGCAGCGTCGAGAGGAGTGGCAGCGGCCAGAGAGGCGATGGCAGCGATGGCGAGAGCGGTGACCTTCATGTTGATGGTTTGGTTTGGTTTGGTTTGGTTTGGTTAGAAGCAGAAAGCTTAGAGCGAGTGATGGTTTGTAAGTGAGAGTTGAGGCTTGAGATGAGAGTGTTTGATGAGGATGAGAAAGAAAGAAACGACTCTGGGGGTGATCGAGGGGAGTTTATATACTTGATTTTCCATCCATGCTGGTTCAACTGATGATGCTCGGGTTTCTATTCTTGCACTCTTGGATGGATGTCTCATGCTACAGTAGAAGCCTGACTTACAACACGAGCTGACAGGCTTGACAGGTGTGGACGCGATGCCCTCTTTGGAAATCTGTTCGAGTCCTAGGCTGGATAGAGTATTCACGTTTCTATTTTCGTTGTTCCCGCTAGGCGACGGGAGATCTGCCATGTCAACACACCCTATTGACAGCTGGAAGGAGGGTCAGATCAGATGGTTAGTGTCTACTGCAATACGAGGCATACTTTACACACGATACCTATACTGTGAGCTGGAGTCGACAACTATCCGCAGGTCAGTCCCTTGGCTCCAGCTAACGGTGCCATTAGCAAGACAAACGTAATCGCTTCCTCCGGTGGTAAAACTCAATGGCAACGTTAACTTCGCACTCGCTAATCTTGGGCAGGACTAGACGAGAGCTAGGCTGTTGTGAGTATCTGGCACTCAAAACTCCAGACACGCCACTTACACGACATCACCAGTCAGTCACACGATCGAAACTACCAGCCCTACAAGTGTATTCGTGCAACAAGGATAGCCTATATTGTAAAATTATTAGTAAATCCGTTTCTTAAAAGGGTCTATATCTTTATTTGCTGTTATACAATCAATCGTGATGACACAGCAAGAAACCATAATTTGATATCAGTACAATTTTCTCTTCCAACAAAAGAAAAACGCAGCGCCCATTTCTCCAACATATCATACCTAAAAATAA
This sequence comes from Fusarium sublunatum, assembly GCA_013623665.1. Lineage (NCBI taxonomy): Eukaryota > Fungi > Ascomycota > Sordariomycetes > Hypocreales > Nectriaceae > Fusarium > Fusarium sublunatum. The sequence continues at coordinate 43,721 of JABFFF010000415.1, read as the reverse complement.
ATCTCCGATCCGTCCATCGAATCGACTTACCCCGCAAAGAACAGCCCTCCAAATCATGCAGGCAGCTTATTCGTCGCCCGTAAGCCTCGCTCGTGTTGCCCGATGGTCCGGAGGAATTATTTAGCTTTTCTGACAGGCAGAAAACGGCAGTCTTGCTGCTGTGGTTGGAACACAAGGATAATGTCTTGGAATTGTGTGGTTACACCCTGCTTGTTATTCACGCGATGATATTGACGTCGTATGGGCTGAGAAGAATCAAAGACTACCTGCCCTTCGGAATATCGCTTCTGCGCCATATCGTCTTACTGCTGTGAGACAACTAACTACCGATGCTGACAGGGCCGAAAGTACATGGCCAGATCTTTCCTGTGAAACCCCGTGTATGCCGACATCGTGTAGGTTGATTCCCCACCGTCAGCTGAATACCTAGTAGTCCTAGAAAAGGCAAGGAGATCTTAGCAGTTCGTCTTATAGCCTTCAGCAACCTGGCCAGATACTCGTCTGATCAGAAGATACGAGAACGACCAGGGAACTCCATGGGCTACCAATACAACAGTTCGCTCTCAGTCTCAGATAACAAACAACTCGTTCAATATCATCCTCCAACTTCTCCCCCGAATTACCGGCCCCACAACGCCGTGGCGCAAACGGCCTCTGCTCCGCCCATCGGCGGTTGCGGGGACCCCGATTCTCGGCAGAGACAAGCTGACAGCCTCTGAGCACGTGGCTGCTCACTCCAAGGATACCTCCTGTAACATTTGGATCGTTACATTGTGAGGCTGACAGCTATCAGGCTGGTCACCACCACCAGTCAAGGGCGGAAGCCTGGTTAGAACAATCGGCGTGACGTAAAATAATACATTCTAAAGTATAACTTGGTTTCCATTTACAGCTCATAACCCAACTTTCCTCTCCCATTGGCCCCGTGTCGGCCGCGTCTAGCAATTAGCTCCCAGATATGACATGCCTTCTCTTTTCGCTCATCTAGATGCCCTCCCAGCCCCTGTTGATTTGCTTTCTTCGTACCTGTAGAGTTCAGTGTTAGCCAACTCATCACATGAATATGACATTAGAGGTCTAAGGACTCTACTTACCATTGGTGACAAGAACAAGACGCCGCCCAGCAGCGACACAACGGTCAACACAAGCGTCGCCTTGTTGAAACCGTTTCCAAGGATGTCAAACACGCCGCTGGGAGCGACGCGTGTTCCAAAGACATCCACGCCATAAGCAACGACTAGACTCGTGCTCTCCACGATGGCTGGTGTTGCGAGGATATCCTTGACACCCACAACGTTACGCTGGTGGGAAAAGACTGATTGAGGATTGATGTCGATGTTTGGGGTGTACTTGATGAGACCTTCGGCCTCCTTCTCAGCAGGGGTAGAGTCACGGCCAACAGGTCGTCGGGCGTCAAGAACCTGACGAGCAAGACCAGCAATGGAGTGTGCTTCGGGTAGATAAGCCAATACCTGGCGATTGGCAATACCCTGTCGTGTCTGAGTAACCGACAAAACGTCGAGTGGCTGAGACAGGATATAAGCTTGCTCCTCGACCCAAGGCAGGGCAGGTCCGTTGTATGACTCAACAGGCTTGAGAGATGAAAAGTTGACAGCATCGCCCAGAGGGCCGCGGTCGTTGGGTGCGGACGACTCGTAGAGATCAACAATGACAATCTGGTAACCTCTGATGGATCGCTTGGTGCCATCTTCGAGAGTATATTGTCCAAAGAAGGTGCACGCGTACCAGTTCTCAGCCATGGTGCAAGAGATGGGCTTAGTCGAGTCAACACCAGCATAAGACTGAGACGCCAGGACCTGGCCTGAAATGGTATCAACAAGTTGGACCGAAAGAGAGGACTCAGCCTCGTTGATGGAAGCAACCACAAGTGTGTTGGGGTTCAGGTACTTGTAGCTCACCCGACGGTCCGCAAGGACACGACCAATCGAGGCCACAGGATCGTGAGAAGCATGCGTGGCGACCTCGACAATCTTCTGTCCAGGGAAGAGCTGCAGCTGCCAGATCTCCTCTTCGGAAACCTTGTTGTTCTCCTCGACAAACTTCAGGCCCTTCAGAGTCTCGCCTTCACCGCGCACAACGATGGTCTGAGTGGGAGTGAAGCCAGCCGGAACTGGGCCAACCTTGCCGTTAGGACCGACAGGAAGTAGCCACTTGCCTGCTGGGCTATCAACAACGACAGTGCTGGACACAGGAGGGAGTGATCCCGCAGGCATCACCTCAACAACATCGCCAGTGTCGCTCTTGATGGCGACATATTCACCCTTGGAGCCACGCAGAGTGACGACGCCCTCGTCCTTGGCATAAATGCCCTTGACGTCAAGAGTCTCGCCTGGAAGCTGGGGAAGAACAGACTTGGACCAGATCACTTGACCGTTGTGCTCAATGCTAAGACCGTACATGCGACCACGGCGAGTTGCAAGCACAATAAGCTTGTTGAAGCCAAAAGTATCTCGATGCAGACCCTCCTTCTTGCTAACGGGTTCGCCACCGAAAATGCTGGTGATGAAGCGCTCAGGAAGCGAGAAGAGGTAGTCAGGGAGGTATTGGAGGTCGTCGATATGACGGTTAACACGGTGGATGTAGGCAGAAAGAGGGTTCGTGTGAGCCTCCTCCTCCAACACCTTGGCGAGGTTCTCAGTGCCAGGGACGTCGGCCCAGACAGCAGCAACGGCGGCGGTCAAGCCTTCAGGACGCTTCCAGTCCATCTCACCATTGTGTACCAGGACCCAATCCTCAGACTTAGTGACAGCAGCAGCTCGGATGGCAAAGCCCTCAGTCCCGGGTTTCTTGAGAACCTCGGCAACAGCATGGACCGCCTCAATATCACCAGCAGGCTTGAAGGGCCAACGGGCCAGAACAGCATGAGATTCAGACGACACAACCAGAGTCTCATCCTCTGTGATGCGGGCAAAGTAAACGTTGGCCCCGTCAGAGCTAGTCGAAATGGCACCGGGGCCGGAAAGGAGAGGCAGCTCGTAAGCTTTGGTGACCTGGCTGCTCTTCAAGTCGGTATGGTAAACTTCAGCCTTGTTACCGGTCTTTGTTCGAGTGTGAACCAGGAAATGCGGCTGTGACTGGGTAAGGTGCGGGGCGTGGACAACAACAGAGACGGCGTCAGCAGGCAGCTTGAACTCCTGAGTCGTCTTGCTGCCCAGCACGTTAACCCTGAGCTTGGAGAGGGTGCTGTCGGTCCATGCAAGAATAGGGGCAGCCGAATTGCCGCCAATAAACATGACGTCCTTGGGACCGTGAACATCGCCCTTGGTGCCGATAGTGAAGTCATCCAGTCGTCCTCCTGTCAAAGTATCAAGTGCGGTGATCTTAAGGCTGTAAGACGCAGGCGAGCCGTGAAGGCTGACAACGTAGATTCTAGAGATGTCGGTGGAAACCTGGAGAGGAATGTTCTTGGTGACCTCGCGGAACTCCCAGACAACCTGACCCAAAGTACCGTGTATGCGTCGTAGAACTGTGGTGCCGTCCTCGTCATACAGGACCAAGACATCCTTCCTTGAGCTCTCAGTCAGCTCCAGAATCTCAAGATCCTTGACCTCGCCCTTGAACTCGTTGTGCCACACATTGCGGCCGGTCAGCGCATCCCAAGCCTGCACCCGAGAGCCATACGCCGCAGCAACCCAGTGCTCGCCTTCAGCAGCTCGCAAGAAACCGCCGCCATTGGTGATATCATCAGCAATCTGCTGACGCCAAACAAGCGCGCCATTGCTGGGATTCACGGCGCCGACGATGCCGACGTCGCTGAGAGTGTAGAGGAGGCTCGCCTTGTCCTGCTTTCGTGGCCGGTGGAAGAAGGTGGTTTCGACTTGGGGGACGCCGACGAGCGCGTGGTGGAAATCGATTTGGCCGACCTCGTCGTGGAAAACAGCCGCGCCGAGCGACGACAGCCCCAGGAGGAGCAATGGTTGGAGTGAGAGCCGCATGTTGGTTGTGTCGAAGGCGTTGTGCGGCTTCACGCTTGGGAGCTTCCAGAGCTGGCTTGATGCATCATGACGGCAACCTGTTCGTTGCGCAATGCTTAGTCATCGGCTGGCATAGGGTAAGTGATTTTGCAAAGAGCATCATCTTGATGATGAGAGATAAATTTGAAATATGAGCATTTGATTGATAAATTATTCAAGTACATATGAATGGCTAATACCAGTGAGTTGGTTTTTTAGGTTTTAGAATTGTCATGTCTGTTGTCGGAACACACGTGCCTGCAGTGTTAATGGGTACAATCGCTGGACGACGAATGATTCGAAATATTTCCACTACAAAAACTTGGTATACGAATTTGATCGTTCATTTCCTATAAAGAAATAGTTTAATTATTGACTATGGGTCAGTTAGTTATCAAGAATAACCTTTGTACGTCTGCACGCGAGGTACGATCATGCGACCTCTCACGCGTGGTAATAGATCCCGTGCCACAAATAAAACCTCATGTCTCTCAGTACCACCTTGTTGTTCTGACATGCATTTGGACTCTAGAGCCAAGCATAGTCAATATAAGGTGGCATCGGAAGTTTCTTTGTTTCAAACCTGTTTCAGTGCTTTCAGATGAGTTCCCATGGAGTTGTCATGTGGAGATATACTCCAAGGTATATCCATGATCAAAGTGTCAGTAAGCACATAATAGAAGGCCTAATATATAGCATCTATTCCATAGAAGAAAATACATTTTCACATCCCTCGAAGCCTCACGCCCGTTATCTAACTGTGAACATCTCGGTTTCATAGCTGGAATATACTATGGAGGTCTGTCTCACATCTCCCCATTTCAACTCCCACTTACACCAAACAGCCCAGATCCCTCATCACATCCTGGACCACAACCCCCATCCCCGGCCTCACACTCTCCGCCAGCGGCCTCCTCGTCCTCGCCGATCTACGAACCATCTCCCGTCGCACCGCCCTCACCGGCGGCGCCTCCTGGATCGACGCTCTCGTCCTCGCTCCTGGCCTACACTACCAGCAAGCATGCGACGACCTCGAGCGCGAAGCCCCGATCGGCTTGATAGCGCTGTCTACGCAGACGCTCGGCGGAGTGCAGTATGCGGTAAAAAAACACCATGACGGCGAGGTATCTTAAGAGTCTCTGCAAGGACGGCGTTGATGAGATTGTTACGCTGGACGTTGGGTTGGATACGCCGTGGGATGTAGCCAAGATACTAGGCAAGGTGGTCAAGCGACGCAGAATCACAGACGAAGAAGACGACGATGAGGATCACGACGACTGGTACTCTCTTGCTGACGTCGACTGGCTCAGCCACCTCTTCTACCTCGGAAGTCCCATCATAACCATCTCATCCATAGCATTTATGGTCATCTTCGAGGATTGGTGGGGTCTCGCCATCCTCCTCACCCTCATAGTCTCCCGCATATTCAACATCTGGGCCATCAAGCACCGCACGAGTCCTCCCGATCCCGATCCCCACAGCCTTGCCATGACAGAATATAATATCGATCTTGGCGGCGGGCACAGCGTGCGTTTGCGTGGTCCAGACGCAGATCTACAAGCACTCGTCACACACGCCTGGCTACGTGCGCAGTCGAGTCTTGAGGGTTACCTCGAGGCGGCGGCTAAGCTGATGGTATACATGTCCGCTGCGCTGGGAGGAAATATGACGCAGGCGGGTGCCATCGTTCTCATCGGATTGCTGCTTTCGAGTGCCGCGCTGCTGGGGTTGAGCAATGCACATGCTCGAGGATTTCGTATGCACGGGCGATATGCAATGCCTGAGACGAAGAAGGGAAAGGGAGTGGAAGTGGCTCTGGTAAGAAATAGTAAGATTTAATGCAGTATGTACGCAGCTACAGCATTGTTAGCATATGACATGTTTATTACTTGTGTCCGTGAAATCATTAATGCTCCTGATTGCAAGCCCGCGATATGTTCCTATTATACAAACTCCAGCTCTTGTCTTTGTATTCCAAAAAGTAATGAACCCCATCAACAATAGTCCCCAAGTCCTCTTGGCCTCTTACGGCTGTTGTTCGTTCGGCGCCTCCTCGCCAAGAGCATCAGCAATTTCAGCGGCCTCAGCGGCAGGGTTTGCAGGCGGAGACACATCAATCTTCACCTCCTCGGGATCCACGAGCTGGTCGGCCGACCCTGCTGGGGACTCGGATGGTATCAATGATGGCTCAGGGGGCGCCTCGGAAGCTGGCTCAGGATGAGAATCGACAGCAGGTTCACTAATGGCTTCTGTAGCAACTTGAGGATCAGGCTCTGATACTGGTTCAGTTAGCTCAGCTGATTCAGCTGGCGCTTCGCTCTCCTGTTGTCCAGCTTGGCGGTCAAGTTCACCCAATAAACCGCCAAGTAGATCAGGCTCATCGGCTGGCGGAGCAGATTCCTCTTTAATCTCAGGCTGAGGAGGCGTTGGCGCCTTCGTCTCTTCTACAGCAGGTTCTTGAACAGTGGTCTCAGCAGGTGGCTCTGCCGGGGGCTCGGTGATTGAAGCAGCAGCAGGAGCCGCCGGAGCATCCGTCACGTCAGAAACAGGAGCAGTGATAGAGGCCGAATCATCTGGTTTGATGCTATCCTCGGTCAAACCAGTGTCGTTCTGTGTGAAGGGAGGCCTCTCGGGAACTGCTTCTTCACCTGTCTGAATTTCAGCTGCAGGCTTAACATCGCTTCCCTGAACAGAGGCGGTTGCTTCACCAGAGCTTCCCGGAGGCGTAGTAGCAATATTACCGACCTCTTCGGGTGGAGGTGGTAGCAATGCCTCGTTGTCAGTTGGTTCCATCATAGGAACGTCACGATCAGTTGCAGCCTCAGGGGCCTCTCCAACAACTGTAGATGGAGGTTCAGCCACGGTTGATTCGGCATGTTCAGCTCCAGGCCCCACGGCCGGCGGTTGACCAGGCCCAAACGGAGCATTGATGGCTTCCAGCGCAAGTGTTTCTTCGTCAAATCCTGACGCATGCGGTTCATCATCCTTGGCAAGGGGATCCCATGATGCTTGTGCAAGATTCTCTTCAGTCAAACTGGGCTCTTGGGGCTTATCATCTCCCGTAAAAGGAGCATTTACTGCCGCCCCTAGCATCTTCTCTTGGTCCAACTCTGTTGTGGGTGAAGGCATGATAACGTTCTTGAGGGGACTGCCTTCAAGTCGTGATCCCCCTGGTGTAAGGTTGAGTGCAGGGGGCGCAAGGCTCGCTGGGTTTTGTTGAGAGGGTGCTGATGGATCATTTTCCATGGCAACGTCGGGCTCGTCGGTTCCAAGGGCAGGCGGAGGTGACGCTGAAGCTGGAGCGGGCGCAGGAGGCGAAACAGGAGCTGATTCGGTAGTGGTAGTGGGAATGGCGTCTGTCATTTCATGATCTTGCGGTTTGTCGTTTTCTCCATTTGCTTGGCTATCCGCAGCTGGTGTTCCTTCAACATCGTCACCCTCCTCGCCTTCGTCATCATCACCGTCTTCATCGTCATCGTCGTCATCAGCGTCAGGCATTGGACTATCCTGATTCGCAGAATCCTCGCGTTTAATGGCCTATAAAAATTAGTGGCGGAGCAGAGGGGATTTGCCTTAGAACGTACAGCTTCCGCGGGATTCTCAGGCTTAATTGGAGCACTAGGCGCAGCACCGTTGGCATCTCCTGTGGATTCTGCTGCGGGCCCAGGGACACCAGCCTCGGGAGGAAGATTTTTGATCTTCTTCTTTCCTCTGCCAGGGCCAGCTTTGGCCTTTCTCTTAGGTGGTGGTGGCCTTCGTCGGTTGGGGACAGGTGTCAGACCGGTGGGCTCTGCGCCAGGAACAGGTGCAGCTTCAATCCTAGTAGAAATGATCTCTCCCTGTATCTGTTGACCATCAGACAATGTGACCTCTTCTGTGTATGGATTTCCGGCAGCGTCCATCCTTCTGACAGTCGCTCTTGTAACCGTTGGTCCCTGGACCTTCTCTTCAACTGTCCGACTGGCGATGGTTACAGTGTTCTTTCGTCGCTTCGCAAGGTGCGATGTGGCGGGAGTATCGACGTTACGAGGCAACTGCCTCCAGACCTTGACGATGAAACCTTTGGCGCTTGTATCCTCCTCTTTCTTCTCTGGCTTTTCGGGAGCTGCCTCGGCATCGGCCTCTTCCTCCTCTGCTGGCGCAGGGCGCTTGTAGAGTCTTCCGGATCGCGCGGCGGCAAGAAGTTCCTGGCTGTGTGTCGGAAGTAAATTCGAGTCCTTGGGCATACCATGAGGAAACTCGATCGACCAGACATCATTCTGTTGGTTTTGTTCCTGCTGTTGCGGCGGTGTTACGTTTATCCATTCTTGACGCCATTGTCGCACGGGAAGACCTTTGAAAAGTTAGTACACGTCGTAACTCGCGATCGAACTCGTCGCACCTTCAAAGTCGTCGTGTTCAGCGTATCCAGATCTATTGGCGCGTCGCGTCTGTTCAAGTTAGTCGATGCTAACGCGAGGGAGCCATGAAACACTCACTCCAGGAGCCATCGCGGCTGATGCAAGAGCGCGGCGGCTCGTGACCTAGAATAATGATGAAAAGATCGCCTTGGAGCTGATTGTGTCGCGCTACGCTCGTAAGAATATCGTCGTTGAAACTTGCTTGTACGAGGCTGAGCTAGGCGAAGTGCTGTCGTGAGTCGCGATGGCCTGCAAAAGGCTTGGTTGGCCAATCGATAGACTGTTCCCCGCTGACGTAATCTAGCTCGGCCTGGAAAAGATCTGAGGAACAGAAATGATCATGAAAACGGAATTTTACGGTACCTAGTTATATTATCGGTAAAGCTCATCTATTAACTCTGAGTGTAGTATATAACAGAGCGTGTAGAGGTGTTATCTTCTTTTACAGTTGTGATGTCTGATCGAAATACCACGAATACCCAGCATTGGACTCTTACAGCGGGACCATCTCAGCACCACAGCATAATTGACTTCAAGTCAGGACCAATAATGAATCAGAATAGCGAAACAGAATGAGAATTGAGATTCGCCTCTGACGTCCGAACCGTAATGCTCCCTTCTCGTCTCAACACGGCCATCTTGCGGCTCATTGCCGCCTTTGACCACCGTATGGTATCCGATACATATACATTATCCCATAACCATGCTACTTGTACACTTGAGTTGACTCTTGTCTTTTATCCGGCCCCGCTCTTCGAAGACGCCGTATCGAAACCATCGTTTTAGTCGTAACTGTGTGCAACCGTTAGCAGCGTCGAAGATGGTGATCGCAACCTGGCTTACCCCTGTTCTTTTTGCCTCACAATCTCTTGATTGTTTCCTGTTTGCTTGCCCTGCTCAGAGGTTAGCATACCAACCAATATCATCAAGACACAGGACTTACCGAGATACCACCCTCGACAACTAACCGGTCGAGCTGGTAGAACTGGCTGATGACTGTTTGTCGCTACTCCCTATCAGCATTTCCCCTTCGTCTTGACAGTGTATGTCCACCACACACCTTCAAACTCTGAAGTTCCTTTATTCCATGCTGAACCAGCTCCTGCACCTTGCGGGTATCCTGCTCGCCCTGATGCTCTCGGAAAGCATCCCTCGTCCGTCGCTTCGCATACTCGCGGAAGTTGTACGCAGAGAACTGCGAACCTTGCCGTAATAGTTGGCGGTACTGCGGGGAAAATTTCTCGGTCAGTCCTTGATCGATATATCATTGAAGCGCACAGCGACATCATAATCCCTGCACACCTGGGGACTTTCACCGAGAAAAGCAATCCTTCAGGCAGGGGGCGAGTACTTACGAGTGATCGGACTTGCTGAGGCATGTCGCCCTTGAGAGTACCAACGACAGACATTTGGTGTGAGTTGTAGGTTGGGGAAAACGGCTGGGCAATAGATTAGCGATGGGTCTGGAGGCGTCCGATGATGCAAGGCATTTGACATTTGACGCTGCGAACTCGGTGTTAGTCGGCGCGGAGAAATTTGCCGCTCCGGCCGGTCTTTCCGGGGAAGTTATTTCGCACTGTGAGATGATGCCACTTTTCGCGCTGCCATACAGTGCCGCTTTGAATAGCACGGCTCGGCTCAAACTCCGTAGATATCTCGGGATATAATTTATTGGTTTTCGGGTTTTTTATCACTGATTCAATACTCTTCGAGTGTTCATGTGTACTGGGTGATTTATTTTGCCTCCACGTTTCGGTAAAGACTAGTCCCGTCTAGAGGCAATGTCTAAGCAAGAACCAGAAATTCCTACCAAAATAAGAGTTTCAGGAAGCTGGTAGAAATATGATAGAAGTGTGCTGCTTTTAATGACCACAGATAGTATAACAACCGAACTTTAGAGGCAACTACTCTAGACTTAATATTAGACTTTTTCAAGACTACCCTTCCTACGCTTCTTTATGGCCATCTGAATTTTTATTGGCATGCTCAAAAATGTGAATGGAATAGCAATGACATCAACCTTGACTTACTTCTTGGGTCTATGTCGTTTCTCATGCTACAGCTTCACACCTCCAGACCAACCAGTTCCTTCACTGACTTCACCCAACACAACGAATTAGTTCGAAAGGTTCTATGAGTATCGACCAGTCACGAGTTCGCCTGCTATACACGTTTAAACAAAACTCCTTCAATCCCTTGCATCCAATGGATGGGCATAACCGCCACTTGTTTCGAACCCTGAAGGCATCTCCTTGCAGCGGGACCCTGTTTCTCTTCGGTTACGCTGCAAGACCTTCGGTTAGAATTTAGGCATCAAAATAGACGTGAGAATATGGAGCTGTATGCAAAAGAGCTTTCTTTTCTCACGCGTGTTGTCTCGGGCTTAGTCGCCGCTCTGCCGTTTCGTTTGGATGGGCTGCTCCGCTATGGAGGTCGGGACGTACGATAATTCTATGCAAGGGAGCTGCAAGACGAAGCTTTAGAAACAAATCACCAATATCAAGTTGCAGAATGATGAGAGAGTAGCTTCAATTGGATTGATTACAACTTCAAGGCTACAGTATGATCAATCGGAAAACCTCTTTAGCCACAGGGTTACATCCTGCTGCATGCTCTCCCAGATACAGCCAAGTTGACCCAGACCGAGATGCTCGCACTTTCAGATTGAGGTGACGGCATTACCTAGTTCAGGTGGCAATGGTTACACTGCAACGAATTCTCGGAACCCCTTGCATATGACAGACCCCGCAGCATCATCATCTGCATTGAGGCCCCTTGCGTCGAGTTTGGGGGGGATGCAGCCACACTTTGCTGCACGAACTTTTCGATGAGTTGCATGTTACTCCAGACCGGTGAGATGCAAGTCCAACTGCGGGTTGCCACATGCTGGGCCGCAGGTGTTGGTTTCTTAACAACAGGGAAATGGTTGAGCAGTGACGCCAAGGACCTCTTGTATGGAATCTGAATTGTGATACCTGTACAACCTGTCGTACGCTTTGACATCTAGCCGTCGTCTAGGTATTGCTAAGCTGGAGAGAAGGTAGATGAGGCCAGCAACGTGTGTGACAACGTCATGGATTACAGTCAAGCCTTGAGGCTGAGAAATGAATTGGAAGCGACATGAACCATTGCGAAACGAATCTCGACCGCAAGAATGTGTCGGTACATACTCTCCGGGGTTGATTTAGTATTAGATCGCAACTAGCGGGTGTGTGATTGCGGTAGGTCTCTAACTGATCGGGTCTTGGAGTAGCTTGCAACTGTTCATGATGCTCCGAAATTGAGCATCCTGTCTCGCAAGCTCATCATCCTGTGTCTCATTCGGAGAAGTCACGGATGAGATTGCTGTCTCAAGTGCTTGCGAAGGAAACCCGTTGATAGCCAACATCTGACTGAGCCGCGTCTGCTCCCCCAGATCTGTAGTCAGTTGGGCAGTGAAGTTGTACCGCTTGAGGTTCTGGTTTGGTTTCACAATGGATAGCGCCTTGGTTGGTTGCTCCGTTGACAGTGGAGGGATGAAACATAGGTTGGTGACAGAGGCATTCAGATTCGCAACCTCTGTGGGATGGGCATTGTCCGCCAGACTCCACCGCAGAATCTTACCATTCGTGTGTCCGGACAATATCGAAGTGCCGTCATATGTTAGAGCGAGGCACGATGGCTGTCCGACCTCCGGATCCGAGACAGCCAGCGGGTCGTTGACCTGCACGACAATGGATGGTAGCTCGGTGCTGCGGGAACCAAGCAACGGCTTGTCGCCACCGAATAGCTCGACCAAGTAGACAGCGCCGGCTTCAGAAGACACAAAGAGTGCTCTGGCACTCGGATCAAGACGGGCGCAGAGAGGAAAGGTGGGAAACAGCAACGTCCGAAGAAGCTGGCCTGTCTGGTAGTTCCAGATGATGCATGTCTTATCCTTACTAGCTGACACGCATATGCTGGTCTCTGGATTGGTGCCCGGGCCGACAGCCAGACTGGTGATAGCACCTCGATGGTTAGATAGTGTCAGGTCGGGTTCTTGATCCGCCTGAGCATCAAGTTCAAGTAGACGCGATAACGACCAGACGTTGATGTTGGAGTCATCAGACCCGGACAGAATGTGATAGGGCGTCACAGCCAAGCAGGAAACAGCCTGAACATGGCAAGGCGGCGTCGACACTTGTCGGCCTGTACACGTCTATACCAGTTGTCAGTATTCATATTCATAATCGATGATTACATCATGTGTGTAAGTGTCACACACGCAACAGCTTGTGGGTGACATGGGGAAGACGGGGCTGAGACGGGACTAACCTCCCATAGAAACAGTCTGCCTTCAGTAGAGCCCAGGATTAAGACTTGGCCGGCAAGTGCCAAGCTGCGAATCCTCTCTGGGAAAGGCACAAGAGCCTCCTGGTTGCCGCGTAGACGGGAGTAGACATGAACATGTGCCTTTTGATCTTGGGCCGCAAAGATGTGAGTCTGACTGACGGCTAGACAGTTGACAGGGGTGGAGCTTTTCTTGAAAGATGCCTTGATGGTGTGAGACGGGGTGAGAGAGTGAGAGTAGATGCCGACGTCCTTGGAAATGGCCGTGTTGGCGGCGAGGGGAGGGCCACAGATGGTTGACACGAACTCTTGAGTCAACATTATTTCGAAGTGTCAACGTCTTGTTTCGAATCTGAAAGAGGTATCGTGGTATGGCAGATCAACCACTGCGAGTACGAGGCTGAAATTGAAACCCTCTTGTCAAAGCTCTGCTCCGAGCGTCGGGTTTTCAGCTGAGGAATGTTTGCTAGTCCAAGTGCTGGATGGGCGGGTGCGGAACCAGATCCAAGATACCGGGATCGTCCAATGTCATGCAGTTGGCTCTAAAACTCGTAGAGAAACGTTCGTTGCGGAGATTGAAGGTGTTGCAGAGCAAGCAAACATGCAGATGCAGAGACAACCAACAACCAGCCTATAGCTTCTAGGGGCAGACTAGGCGAAGTGGTTGTCGATTGACCAATCAGAATCCGCCTTGGCTTTTGTCAATGGCTTTTTCTTTCGAATAAAGGGTCCAGGTTGGTCCAAGTTCAACTTCCGGCTAAGGTCAGGGATTTTTGTAAGTCTGGCCGAGTCTGACGAGACGAGACGAGACGAAACGCGTGATGTAGATTTCCTGGCTTGTTCTCAAGTGCGAGAATGACGGATGAGGGTGACCAGAAAATGGACTCTTTTTTTCTGTCTTGCTTGGCAGTGTAGATTACAGTAGACACAAGGCTTTGATGGTGTTTTGGTTGCCTCGAATTTTTGCTTGCTTTGGTGGAGCTGCGCCAAAATAGGCCGCGGGCGGTGTGCGCCTGTGACTGATTAGTGCTAGATCCGATGCTATGGATTTGGACCCTCGATATGAATTCACTGTGAAGGCAATCACTATAGAATTGGTTATTATAATTATGCCATTTTTGATACTATAATATTAACATTGAATGATACGGCGAGATTAATACTTGCCAGTGTAGTCTCTAGATAGTGCTGCCTTCAGAGCCAGGAATACCTTAGGCATCCAAGATTCCAGTTGAGGTTAACTTCCGCTCTACTCTTGATATTGCTTTTTGCTTCTCGCACCATTCGTCGTCTCCCTCGACAACCCCCTTACTCCACGCTAATTAACTTCCTAGTAGTTGATCTAACCATATCTTGCCTGAGGTCGCCGTTGAACAGGTTTCTTGTTATTTTCCTGCTTCAGCGCTCGTCACATACCAGAACTAACTCTGAGAAGCATCAGGGTCATTCATTGTTAGACGCAGCGTGTGCAAAGACTTGATAGATCAAGAGCCAAGACATCTTAATTAGGTTTCTTGCATCGATAACCACATGGCTTACAGCTTGAAAAGTGATATCACTTTTTGCCCGTCTCGTCACTTTCTGTCCTCGGCACACCACGCTATGATCTCCCTTACATCAGAAAACCCCTGCCTTTGCTCTCGCTCTGCATGCTCTCTCCGCATCTACATGTCACTCAAGCTGTTGAGATCTTATCTTGCTGATTACGGATCCAGGTCCTTGATTTGCCCACATCGCAAAGGCCCAGACTTGATAACAGGGGAATCAGAGTTTAGTCTGCATGCCAGTCTTCAGTTTCAGCCATCGCAACTCGGTGCCGATTGGGACAGAATGTTCATTGTCCATGATCGCGTCTGTCCCCGGGAGCAGCAAAAGACTTTGAGCCCGTATCTTTTCGTCCGGGAGAGTTCAGAGCCTATTCCCGGACCTGCTTCTCACCATCTTGGTGACGCAGGACTGGGCCATCTCATGGCGTCCATCAGACCCAGCCACTCCCTCGCTATCCTTAACAATGGCTTCGTTTTACAGGAATAGCATACGGAAGACCTGTCCGGGCGCGGAATAGGTTCCATATGTCTCCCCGTGCACAAGGACAAGGTAGGCTAGCTGCAAGATCTGTCTTGGCGCAGCCCAGGTGTTGCAGCTTATCCTGCTCCGAATAGCTGCAGTCCTTATTCGACCTACCGTTCGCGGCCAGACGCTCGCGGCATTTGCCCACTTCAGCTTTCTTGTGAAAGCCAGAAGAAAGAGGATGTTGGTCCAAGTGGACACATTATGGGGATGGCTTTCACAACATCTTTGAGCCAGTCTTCCCTTCTTGTCCTCCCTTGCGCATCTTCCTCTCTTGTCCGAGGATCAGATCAGCAACCTCCAAACCTTCGCATCGAGCCCCCACTTGAGCCGTGATGCTCGGTGGCCCTTGTCGTGAAGCTCTTATGTTTTGCTTTTTTTGCGGCGCAACATTGCCTCGCCGGACAACGCCACTCAGCTTCCCACCCCATTCCTCCCGTCAGGGCGCGCGCCGTTAGTTACATTCGTCCTCGAGTATCACGTCTTCGGTTACCCGGTCTCTGCCATGTGCGACAGACCCCGCCCATTTGCCTACTGCAGCCCCGTTGCTCACCTCATACGTATGCTATACCTAGTTCTGGACGTTTACAGCTTGGACACACGTACTTGTACTTGGTCTAGATGACCGAGTAGTCTAGCAACATAATAAGCCCTCCGCCTCCCTTGAATGCCGTTGTCTCGCCCTGCATTCTCCCCTTGGATCCACTCTGCTTTTAAGACAGTGGTTAAGTTCCAGACCAAGTCAACTCATATAACTGTTATCGTACTCTCTCAACTTACCCTCCCCTACGTATCAAGGCAGTGAATCACATTCATATTCGTGTCTCTGGCTGTTGGGTCGCGTGCATCCCAGATCAGCCTTCATGTCTGTGCTCAGTCCCAGGATTCCAGTGGCCATCTACTTATACAGACAAGATCCAAGCCCTTCCCTTGAAGCCTCCTGCTGGTCAACTACACCGCTCGTCCCTTCGAAACGACGGTCCGTATCGAGCATGACGGATCTGCTGCCGCTTACATTACCTACATCGCGCTCAGACACGCCTGATATTTTAATTGAGCAAGGAATTATTGACGACATGATGGATTGTTTCCCTGAAATGCTAGCAAGAGATCTGGAGAGATCGAGCTCAGTCTTCACAGCCAAAAACATGACTGCTGGCATGCCCTCTGGGCCTGTTTGGTATGAGGAAGAGAAGCACAACAACAGCAGGAATATGTCGTCTCGTGGTCGAATTCTGACCTCTCCATACCAAAACGGCTCTGTACGAGTCCAGACTCTCGGATCAATCGAGGAACGACAGTCAATGGTATCTTTTCTCGAACATCGAGGATACGCCGCCGAAGAGATCGAATCTGATGAAGAATCTATCTCATCAAATGAGTCCTCTGGAGGCATGGAGGTCCCTGCTATCAGAATGCGCGAACAGTCTATTGTCACAGCAGCAACATCACTCACATCAGCGAGCGGAAATCCACCCTCACCCAAGGATCTCCTGTTTATGGAGAAGGGACATGAATACAGCTGGATTGATATTGACTCCGACGGCGATGATGATCAACTTGAACCAGAGACCCCGGAAGATGTTAATATACCAAAAGAAACTGCTGCTCTATCTCCACGACCACCTACACCATTAAACATGGATTCAACGTTTGACATCACAGTCATGATGGAGGCTCCCAAACCCCGTTTTCACAGAGCTGGCTCTTCCATCGACGACTCCAAATACCAGCACCAAAGACAACACTCACTAAAATCTATGGATCCGCCTTCTATTCCACCAAGAAAAACATCCCTTCCATGTGCGACAGATTCATTGGATACAACTCCCAGACCAAGAACGCCCATGTTTGATTCGCGGATGGGCCCCGAGGTTCATGGTTACACCAAACAATCACCCTGCTACGCCCAACGCTTCCGCGACGAGACCGACAACAACACAATC
Organism: Fusarium sublunatum; assembly: GCA_013623665.1. NCBI lineage: Eukaryota > Fungi > Ascomycota > Sordariomycetes > Hypocreales > Nectriaceae > Fusarium > Fusarium sublunatum. The sequence goes on along the minus strand of JABFFF010000415.1, from coordinate 27,023 downwards.
CTTCTCAAATCCGACTTTGGATCTATCGAGCTGGAGATCGAGGACGAAGACACCTACATGGACCATTATCCACCTCCCTCACCATTGTCCCGCCCGGATACCGTCTACATTGAGCAAACACCGCCACCTTCGCCTCTACCTACTGTTGAATCATGGCTGGATGATTCAAACCCTCCCTGTTTGCCCCAGATCCCCGTCGACGACTTGGCAAAGGCCGTGCCGCTACCGCCTGACATCATTGAGACGCTCCGGGTTTCTATTGCTTGCTTCCCTGAAACGATGCTTCTATCCTCGAGCCTAACCACCGAAACGATCCGCTCATACTCAAAGAAGGTTAGACACCCTTCATCTGATATCTGGGCCGAGCAGTCCACCGAACCATCAACACTACACCCTCGAAAGTCAATCTGGAAAAAGGTCGTCTCACACAGACGGGACTCGACCGGCACCAGGCGTCAACGATCACACCCTTACGAGAACACCACACAATCAAGTGCTAATGCATCTCCACCGCCCTGGGCCCCTTTGCGCCACGTGTTTGCGGGATGCTCTGATTACATCTGCGATGCTCTGTACGCACACATCGTCGCTTACAACTACGTATCACGAGTTCCACGCAGTCAACCATCAGGACAAAGAGCCTCGACCTCGGACTCAAAATCCCAGGGCGACAACATCCCCAAAAAAGCTGCCTCTCTCCTCGGCCTAAGCCCACCTCCCACAAACCCTTCGCCTAATGTTGGACGCTTCACCAAGAAGCTCACCACTCCGCTTACTGCCATGGGCTTTGGCAAAGAAGAGGTCTCTACAGCAACCGTCCAGGACAATGCGACACGGAACATCGAGTCAGGGCTTCTCCGATGCATCTCTCGGCTTGTTGCTACGGCTAAGACGATTGCTGAAGAGGGTAGTGGAGAAGAGCGATTGATGGACACTGAGCCACAGGATGTTGACATGATGTTTGTGAGAAGCATCTGTGAGATTGTGAGAATATCTGAAGAGGTAGCATGATTCTCGATTCTAGTTTGATATCAATACCATAATGCTTTCACCCTACTTCCATGATTTTCTGTGTCACATGATGACTTTGAATGCATATCCTGATCAACAGATTAAGTGACTCTAAACTAGGCCTGTAACAAACTTGAGATAATACAATCATGTTGACTCTGAAATCAACCATATGCCATAATATCTTTCTCCCTCTCCTCAGCCAAGTGACGTAAAACTCCTTCAACATACCCAACCAACCTTACCATGATCCCTCTATTCTGTCAAACGTTGTACCGAGTCCATGGATACACCATCCACCGATGCCATGGATACACCAGGTCAAGGCTGCTTATCCGACTCCTTCGCCAAGGAGGCTTGACATCAGGAGGGCTGTAGTTTAAAGTTCCCCGTACGGGCGTTACTCTACGGGCGCTTGTCCCTTGATTTTAACTCATGATGCGGCTTTTAGACTCGGATATAATCTGGCCGATGGCGCTTGGATTGTGGAGGGCTTGACGATGTGTAGCGAGTGCGCGCAGTGTCTTAGCGCGACAAGAGTGGCTTTCTTGATTTAAAATCAAGAAGTCTTGGCCGGACTTTTGTTCATATTCCGGTGCCTCTTTGCAAAATGCGTTGCTTTGTAATGCATGTCAGATTTGTATTAAAAAGAGGTTGTGAGGCTGATACTGCCAAGAGATGATCACTTGTCATGACTCGACTCGAGCTGATGATTGATTATGAAACTGTTTGAGAGACGAGTTACTTGCCCGATATGTCCAAAGGACCCTTATCGTCGCCAAAAAGCTCGTCATACCAGATTATATCGTGGTCTTTCTTTTGACAAACTGCATCCCATCCAATGGGCTTGAACTTTGGCTTAAAGGGGCTGAACACCTGGGCTGTCCTGTTCTCCCCGTCCTCTCGCGGAGAAGTGTAAGTGATCTTGGACCCCACTTCCTCAAGTTCAGCCAATGTTATCTGCTCATCGGCAATTGGCTTCAGACGCTGAGTGACTAAGTGTCGCAGCTGAGGATAGTACCACATCTTGTCCCACCAGTTCTTCAGCCTCCACCCCTTGAGGCCATTGACATAGGCATTGTGGTGAATACCCACGGGAGTCACCCCAAAGAAAAAGTCGGTGTATAAAGGAATGGCACCCCAATCTGTCTTTGAGAGGAGCTTGTCTCTGATGTTGCGTAGCTCAGGGGGTACACCGTGGATTCGTACGTCCCCTGGAACACCAGCTTCTTTGGACTTTGCTCGCACGTCAGTCTCGTTGGAAAGGTTGACAAAGTAGCCGTCTTCCTCAGATGAACAGGTTGGCGGTGCAGTAGCGAAGTTATAGTCGAGGCCGATGCCGAATTCAAATCGCTGGCCATTGAGGGCTGCATCCGCGATGCTACGGACTGCGTAATCAAGTGATTCTCTATCGTCGAGGGCCATTGATCCGTTCCATGAGGATCCGAGATGCCTCACCCACTCGCGCCATATCTCTTGGTCTCCAATAACTTCGCCAAAGAGCGCCTGATCACTCCAAAGTTGACGGCCCTTCATAGCCACCGAGTCAACTTTGTCTTTACATCTGCGTAGAGCGTCTCTCAACGCGCCCATAGACCCCATAATGAGACCACTGTTGACACACCGCGGCCGTACCTTTTTGTACTTGCGCGCTGAATCAATAGACCAGGGAACCACGTCGGTGTCCTCTCCATACATATCTTTAGGCATAGGTGACTCAGACCAGTGCTCATATCGAGGGTCGGAACCGGAGCTGGAGTCAGGAAAGCAGTCTTTGGCGGTAGTGACGATAATGTCTTGATTAGGCGGTGAGATAGGAAAGTCAGCACCAAGGCCGAGATCCGCCCATTGTCTTCGCACTCTAGCATCTGCATCGCGATTAAGCTGATGATAACGCTCTAGAAGTACAGAAGGTGGAAGCTGGAACCACATATCATACGCATCCACCAGCACCGCAATATCGTCCTCGCTTGTATCGTCTCTGTCCGCCTCGTCTAGGAGCGCTTCTATGGCGCCAAGGAGACTTTCGAGTTTGGCGATATGGCTACCTGCAAAGTGCCAGGAGGGTCGGTTATACTCACGCCCCCAGTTGAGGAGTATGGGCATGGGATAGCCCGTTGCGACAGCGGACATGATGGTCTTGCAGAGGTTGATGTGAGGTGAATCAGCGGGCATGAAGAGGCGTAAACGTCGAGGGGTGCTTGGCTTGGAGGCATTTGATGAGGTGGAGAGGTGTTTAAGATCTGTCTTTGAAAGCAGTTGTGTGTTATGCTGATTAGGTAGATGACCCAGTGATTGCGTAAACTGTAAGTGGTTTGTTAGTTGAGTATCGCAGGTTTTAGTAGTCTCACGTACCATGCTCACATATGTCGTCCAAGTGATGAGAATAAAGATCAAGGTAATGAGAGTCCATTTAAGGCTCTTGAGATATCGAGAATTAACCCATGGTGGCTTTTGAAGTGAGAATGCTGGTCGCGCTGACTGAGCAGATGGAAATGAAGCATCTTCAGGGTCAGCGCTGGAGACTCTTCTCATGGTGGAGGGCGAGCGGTGGGAGATGGAAGATGATTCCATCGAAAACGCATTCCCAGAAAGGGAGTTAGAGTTTGCAATAATAACAGAATAATAATGAGTTTAAATGTTGTCGCCTTGTCATGTTGAGTGTAGTTATGAGCACTATTCAAACTGCACACATGACAAGCCTTAGTAGTTGTTCATATTCGCTCAGGCTATCATGATGGATTTGTGCAAGGTGAAGCTGCACAAGGTTATCTCTTACATTAAGACGTCCGCTGATCGGTGCATTGCTCAGTCCTAGAAGTTGTGCGCCAATCATTCAACACCGTGGTAGCCCCACGTGGGATAACAAGAGGCTCTACAAACTTAGATGGTTTCCGCAAACAAGAGCCAAGCCTACGGTTGTACACTCTTTCATGGAGGTAATGAAATGACTTGTAGAAAATTCCACTTCGAGATTGAGGAGACAAATCGTGATATTTGATGGTTCTCTTTCTGTTTATTATCTCGAGGGAGGTATATCAGTAAACTGCTCGTAGAGTCATACTTTAGCAACACTGTTCAACCACTTTGTCCATGCTTTATATCTCAAACTCTTAACAAACTTCTTATCCTGACGAATCTTTTGTTCATCTCTTGTTCGAATAACCTATGGTTGACCATCGAGTGATACTGACACACTCAGTAATCATGGCGGATTCAAACATAAGAAACCCCTTGAGTGTCAAGATGCGTGCATATCTCGGTTTTGCGGTTCTCGGTATGTGACCACATTCACCAAGCCCTTATACTAACAAATCACCCCTCAGGCCTCGTCAATACTTTTGTACCGTTCGTCGTACACTCAGCAAACTACCTCATCATCCCCTATCCCCGGTGGATCGTCATCCTCATCGAGACTCTCCCAGCCCTCGTCACCAAGCTCACAATACCTCATGTCCTCCATCGAGCCCCCTACTGGATGCGTCCTCTCACTATTGGAGCAGGCTGGATCATCGTAGCCCTTATTACAAAGGTCACGCCGCCCAACGTTGCGCCACCACTCCGCATTCTAACGTCTTCTCTTGCATCCATATCGGCCGCTGCAATGGAGACATCGTTCCTGGGCATGATGCGCTACTACGACCGCGTTGGACTCGCTGGTTGGGGTGCTGGTACCGGTGCTGGAGCTGTGTTTTGCGCAGTCTTGCCCTTCGTTCTCACAGTCTGGCTCGAGTCCTTCTTACGCGATTTTATCGATTGCATCTACACCCTTACGGGCGCCATGTTCGTCGCCTTCTTTGTTATTCTTCCTGGGGCGCCTGTTAACTATCCTGATCCGCGCCATGAGTTTTCTAAAGACGATGTTGAAGACGGTTCGACTCTTTTGATGCAGGATCCCGTTCAACAACTCTCGCGTGTGCTGAGTACTAGAAATTGCATTCATCTCACAAAGGCCATGATTAAGCCTCTTATTCTACCGCTGTTTTTCGCTTTCGCGGCTCAGGCTCTTGCGTATCCTGGTGTCTCAAGAGCATTGCCTCTGCCCACTTCCTATGGATCGTTCTTCTCTTACTTCACCAGCTACGGACTCGCATTCCAATTGGGCAGCTTTCTCTCCCGATCTCTCACCCTTCTCTTCCGACCTGTCAGTTTCAAGGCTCCTTCTACAATGTTAGGCGCTACCACTTTCATCCTTCTTGCCAATGCCGTGTTGATCACGATCTCTACTCAAGTCCTCGTGGGACTACTAGCCTTCATGGCCGGCCTTGGTGGAGGAGCTGTTTACATGATTGTTCTAGACAGGGTGATGGAAGACAAGTCATTCGAGTCGGGCATCGGCCAAGAATTTAGCCTTCAGGTTGTAGGAGCTGGCGAGACTGCGGGTGTTGTCGTTGGCGGACTGCTGGGCGCAATGCTGGAGGGTTTATTGTGCGGAGGAATCTTTACAACCACAGAGAGATGGTGTCATACCAGCAGATGAGATTGGAAAGTGATAGTATAGAGTTTCACCATAACAAGATCTTATGAGTACCAGACTAGTAAAGCTAATCAGTTTAGAGCATTAACTGTCACAAATTCATTTGATACAATTTTCAACATGAGCATATGCCACTACTGATGAGCTTCACCACTTACATATCGCAGGCAAAGAGACAAGGTTATTTCTAAGTTTTGGTTGAATCAATTAGAGTAAAACTGAATCTCATTCGCTAATCTCACTCGCCAATCCGTGGGGGACTATCGGCCGTAAGCACAGCCACATGACTATCAAGGATGAGAGCCTTGGAGTTTCATGAATTCAACTCATGCTCGTTAAATCAACTCACAACTGAACTACCTAATTGAGCTTATAGTTCAATCCCTGTATCAACAGCCACTCGTCTAGCCTCAGAACAGTGTCGTAATCAACGTAACAGCCAACATGATGAAGCGAAGAACTCACAACAAGTCTCGGCACGGTTGTCGAAACTGCAAGAAACGACACGTAAAAGTAAGTCAACTCATCTCAACTCACATCCTCTCACAGAAACTCACAATATCTCTCAGTGCGATGAACAAGGTCCTCCCTGCACCAACTGCGCAGCCCGCAACCTCGAAGGCTGCTCATATCTCCCCGACCCTCCCTCTCAGCTCCCAGCAACCGAGACCCGACGCCGTATAGAGCTCGAGCTCATGCACCGCTGGTCAACATCCACATACAAAAGCCTCGCCAGCATCCCCGAGGACGAAAAGTGGCTGCAGGAGGACATGGCTCACTGGGCTCTCAAGCACGAATATCTCCTCAACGGCATGTTTGCCTTCTCCGCCCTTGAAGTTGTTCTCTGCGGTGGCGCCGTTGTCGTAGAAGAGGACCCAGAAACATACTATGCCAAGCTGGCCCTTGAGTACTATGACAAAGCGAGTCGCTCGTTCCGCGCACAGCTTGAGAACGTAACGGAGGAGAACGTACAAAAGATGTTCATGTTCTCGTTCCTCGCCGTGTCTGTTAACATGGCTCTTGGGCAGTGCAGTGCATTTGAGGAGCTGCACGAGGGTGTCTTAGATCGCATGGTGACGCTGTGGGAGTTGCTCAAGGGAAACGCCTCTATTGCCAATCAGTACTTCGATACCCTCATATCAGGCGCCTTGTCACGGTCCACACAGGCTTTGATGCTGAGATCGCAGCAGCAAGTAGAAACGCCCACGTCTCTGGGTAAAGAGACAGAAGCCGCCCTAGAACGTCTGGTCGTCGTTGTCAACAAGGCTTCTGATACATCGTCCAGCACAGATCAAACCGAAGCCAATACACAGATCCCCTCATACCGGTCCGGTCTCTCAGCCATACAGACATGCTTCGTGCAAGATTCAAAAGACATTTTCAAGGGAATGGCCATAGCCTTTCCCGCATTAGCAGGAAGCGACTTTGGCCTGGCGCTCAAGGGCTCAGACCCAGTGGCCCTGTTCCTGGTGATGCACTGGGGCGTGCAACTGAACACTCTGGGTAAGATTGCCTGGTGGGTTGGCACCTTTGGTAAAAAGATGGTCGACGAGGTCTCGGAGCTTCTGTGGCCACCAGAGCCTGGGTGTGATGTTATGCTAATGCTCGAGTGGAGAGAGAATATTACCTGGGCAAGGATGGAGGTTGGATTGGCGCCCTTGACTGAGATGATACTGGCTGGATCTTTTCTTACTCCAATTTCATCCTAGTCGTGATTTTGTATTATATTGCTCGGGAATGTGTTTTTGGCGTCAATGTTCGGGTTCAATATCACAACTTACTCAGCATCATATACCCTACTCTATGCTAACCAGTTGTTCTTAATTGAGCACTATCCAAGTCTAAACTGGTACTACACAAATGCTAGTACACATTGGGGCTATCTACGCTTGCGCTGTACTATGGTCTTCTCTTTGATGCTCGTGTGACATAATATCCTGCCATGTTTCCAAGCAAAGGGCAATGTGTGCCTTGGTATCTTAGTCTATCATTTTCCTTTTATTCCTTTCCCCACCGTGAAGTTTCATCGCCCTCCTTCCACTCGCGCTCGACGTATCCAAGCTCTCTCTTGACCCTCTCAACAGTCTCCTTGTCGCCGGTGTTCTTACCAATGTTGTCACTGTCAAGTTAGAACAGATTACCAGGGGTTTCAACGGGTTGGGAGCTCTCACCTGATCTTGACTGCTGGACGGCCGGCTGCCGAGCTGATTTTGATAACAATGTTCAGGGGCACTGACTTGGTACCCGTCTTGATATGGGTAAAGTCGTTGGTAAGGAATGTTCCCACACCAAAGGTTGGCTGGAAACCAAGGTCTTCGGAGACCTTCTTGTACTCAAGACATTTCTCAATGTTGAGTGAGTCCGAGAAGACAATAACCTTCTTGTCAGTAATGCCCTCCTTGTCATAAAAGTCTCTCATCATCTTGGTGTATTCTGCAGGGTCACCAGAATCTTGTCGAATGCCAGAAAAGGCCTCGGCGTAAGTCTTCATGCTTCCGTCGGCCTTCTGGAACGTCTCTGCTGGGAAGCCACCATCGATAGGCTGCACGGGTTGGCTAAATGCTCGCAAAAACTCCTGTGTACCGAATGTGTCGGTCAAAGCAATGGCGAGCTTGGTCCCAAAGCAGCTAATCCAGTGTCGCAGTGCAATTTCGGTAGCATTCTTGTAGTCGCCGATGATAGCAGCAACACCCATAAACCACTCGTGGGCGACTGTACCAACTGGCGGAATGTTAAATCGCATGGCAAGATGGACGTTGCTGGTTCCAGCGAGCTTTCCTGGGAATCCCTTCTTCTCCGCCTCCTTCGAAGCCTTGACTAGACCTCGGAACACGAGGGCTTGGGTGTGGTAGTCGCGACGTCTTCGGGTGCCAAACTCGGATGTCACGCATCCTGCCTCCAGAAGCTTCAGGCCCTTCTCAAATGCCTTATCTTCCTGGCCGTCATAATTCCAATCTGTATCCATGAATTTGAAATACGCCTCGGATGTCAAAGCGAGCATGGGGATCTCATAAAGGATAGTGTCGACCCAAGTACCCTTAATCTGGATGTCAACGTCACCAACAATCGAGTCATCTCCTGTATCATCGCCGACAGGGGTGAATGTTGCAACGACTTGCTCCCGAGGGCTCAGGCGAAACTCCTTGAGGAAGTTGAGATAGTCGTCGGAAAGGTAATCGCAGTGCTTCTTGAGGAAAAGGTATTCGTCGGTGGAAAGGGAAATATTTCCAAGCTCTGAACATCTGTCAAAAAGGCTCCCGGCTAAGTGGGCTGTATGATAGTCTTACTTCGAATCTGCTCTTCAAGCCACTTGAAAGCAGTTCGCGACAGCTTCTTGTCTGGAGTTCGGTTGGTGTACGCATATGTCACAGGTACATCTTTGAAGAATTTGAAAACGGCGCATTGCATCGTCAACTTGTACAGATCGGTGTCGAGGAAGGAGATGACACCCTCTGGGTAGGGCGAAGAGCTGTTGAAATCCATGGCTGCGGGACTTTACGCTGCGTTCTGTGTATTCGTGTGCGACGACGGTGGTACTGGTGGTAGTCGAGTTTTCGGTTGGAGTCTCGAAGGCTTCAGAGAATAGTTCTGCGGAGTCGAACTATTGACGTTTCAGGACAGGGAGGTGCAGATGCCGTGCATGTATTATCAATCAAGACTATGCTGAAAAGGCAGAATCATCGATATCGGACGGGACGTGGTATCGCAATGCTCGGAGATTGTGACGTCGACGAGTTTGCCGCCGTTGGCTTGAGTCAAAAAAGGAGTCACCCGAAAACGACGAAAATGTGACGCATTAAGAAGAAAGAGATCCAGAACAGAACCCGCAAGAGAGGGAAGGTGAGGGGTTGGTCGCGGCTGCCATGAGTGGAGATGGAGGGGCACTTTGGGCGCTATGACCACACCTTATTTCTCCTGCAAGAAAAAAAATTTGGGCAAGTCTGCGAGGCTAGGATTTTTCTTCCTGGACTGGATCTTCACGCCTGGCTACGCGGCGGCAGGTTATAGTTTTTTTTTATCCGCGCAACCACTTCAAAGCAATATTTGAACCCGAACGAGTGGTCAATCGACTTGTAAAGATAACGCGACCAAGAATTTGTTACCAAAGCCCGACCGCAGCCGTCACAATGGACATTCATCGGTGCCGTTTCGTCCCCTACAAGCCGTCCGCCATCAACGCCATCGCCTTCTCCCATCCCAAGACGCGTTCGGCCCAGCAGTCAACTCTTGCTCGACTTGCTATCGGACGAGCCAATGGCGATATTGAAATCTGGAACCCCTCGAATGGCTCCTGGAACCAGGAGCTTATTATTCCTGGCGGTAAAGATCGAAGCGTTGACGGTCTGGTCTGGGTCAACGAACCTGACCAGGACCTCGGTGATGGACGCGTCGCCGCCGGAAAGTCACGTCTTTTCAGCATAGGCTACACATCTACAGTCACCGAATGGGATCTCGAGACAGGGAAGCCAAAGAGACACGCCAGCGGTCAACATGGAGACATTTGGTGCATGGCCGCTCAGCCTGCTGGAGCAGACAAGGTAGGACTTGGCGCCGACTCTCAAGATTCCAACAAGCTGGTCGCCGGAACAATTGATGGCGAGCTTGTCATGTATTCGATCGAGGACGACGATCTTCGTTTCCAGCGAGTTCTTTTGCGATCGCCAACCAAGAAGGCTCAGATGGTGAGCATCACCTTTCAGTCACGCAAGGTCGCCATCGTCGGCTGTTCCGATAGCACAATCCGGGCGTACGATATCACAAAGGGTCACATGCTGCGTAGGATGACGCTGGGCTCTGATCTGGTCGGCGGTTCCAAGGACATCATCGTCTGGTCTGTCAAGTGTCTGCCAAACGGCAATATTGTCTCGGGCGATTCCACAGGCCAAGTTTGCATCTGGGATGGCAAGACATATACACAAACTCAGCGGATGCAAAGCCACAAGCAAGACGTTCTCAGCCTGACGACAAATGCTGATGGTACCTCCATCCTCAGCGGAGGTATGGACCGAAGGACGATTCTCTACAAGCAAACCAGCGGCGCTGGTCAGCGATGGAGCAAGGTTTGGGGACGGAGGTATCACGACCATGATGTCAAGTGTATGGCGTCTTTTGAGACCGGCAAAATCAGCGTCGTTGTTTCAGGAGGTAAGAAAAACTTTATCATCATCATCATCATCGCAACCAGGCTAATTCAATCTCAGGCCCCGATGCCAATCCCGTCGTGGTCCCCCTTAGGGAGATGGGACGCGAAAACCACCGTATCATGTCGAGCTTGCCACAGCAGGCCCCTCTAGTGAGCGCACCAAAGGCTCGCTTCGTGGTCAGCTGGTGGGATAGGGAGATCCATGTTTGGCTTCTACGACAATCAGCTACCGATATGTTCAACGCTGGAGGCGATGATGTCGATATCAACCAGAACCGCAAGCTCCTCAAAACTATTGTTGTCAAGGGAGACTCAAATATCACCTCTGCCTCCATCGACGATGAGGGTTCACTCTTAATCGTTTCGACTGCCACTGATGTCAAGGCTTTCAAGCTGGAACACCAAAACCCTGTTAAGCCCTCAGATGTCAAGCTTTCTTCTATCGAACTTCCTCAGAAGCTCGCAGGTGTCGGCGCCACAAAGGTACAGCTTTCGCCTAACGCGCATTGGCTCTGCGCTGTCCAGGAAGGATCTCGCGTCGTCGTGGCTGCGCTCGACCCTGTGACTCCTAGAGTTTCTCTTATCTTCTCGCCGCGAGTGCAACGACTCACACGCTTACGACGCCAAACTCCACGCTACATCCTCAACGGGGGATTGGGAAGCTACGACAGAACCATTACGCAAATCGCTTTCTCAGCAGACTCCAAGATGCTTGCGACATCTGACCTTTCCGGTTATATCGACTCCTGGATCTTGAGCGGCGAGGGTGACAAAGCCAAAGCGGAAGATGACGCGTCTTCATCAAGTGAGAGTGACTCCTCGGATGAGGAAGATGAGGCGTCGCAGAACATCGAACAATGGATTCGCAATCCTAATGCAAAGCTCTTGCCTAGGCTGCCGTCTGCCGCAACGGTCCTATCATTTTCAACCGATGTGCCTCAGTCTAAGACATCTCCCCGAGGCTCTCCTGACGGAGTTGCCGGCTCATCTGACCATGTCGACGACTACACCCTCCTCGCAATCACTTCTTCGTGGAACCTGCTTACCTTCCACCCTCTCCAAGGCTCCCTCACGCCCTGGTCGCGACGTCACAGCCGAAAGAGCCTACCCGGTCCTGTACAGGACCTTCTCGACCTTGCCAAGGGCGTTTTCTGGCAAGGTTCTCGTGCCTGGATCTACGGTGTTTCATTCCTTCTTATGCTCGACTTGGCACAGGATCTCCCCAAACCTTTAGAGGGCGACTCTAGTGATCCCACAACTACTCCAGGCAAGAATGGACTAAAGCGCAAGAGGACAGGACCCTCCACCGGTGCCGGAGGCAGAATGGAGCAGGGAGCCCTCGCGCCTTCGCAAGTCCGCAAGCACACGGCCGGTCAGTGGGAGGACATCGATATGGACGATGTCCCGCGACCTGAGGATGCCAACAGTGACGACGAGATGGATCAGGCTGATGGCGAGCTTGCCCAGCTACGAAACCGCCGTGAATCGGACAAGAATCTCGAGGTCGCCGAGACTGGCGGTGAACGCAAGAGTTGGTGGATGACATTCAAATATCGACCCATCTTTGGTGTTGTGCCTCTTAGCACGGCGGACCAGCCTCTTGAGGTTGCCCTTGTGGAGAGGCCAACGTGGGATGTGGACATGCCCGAGAGCTACTTCAGCGTCGAACAGTGGAGGAGATAATTGCGCAGGGATTAACAGGGTTGTCTTAGATTCGAGATCGTGGGGAGACGTTGGATGTAAAAAGGGTCTGGGCCAAGCATGGTTCTGGTTTGTAGATTTGGATGTTTATAAGCCATGTGTACGTACGGGATATCGAATTAAGTTTTGGGATCAATCTAGGGATCATACGTATACCCATGCTTCGGCCGTGAACCACCTCAAACGTTACATTTATTCAACGCTAAGTTGCCGGACAGCCGTATAATACAGCGTGTCTTTCACCGTGCAACTTGCCGTTACTCGCTTCAGTGGTATAGTTTCTGTTTCACGAGACTGACGTTGTCTTGTGAATAGACGTATCATGCTATAAATGAACATTCAAGTCCGAAACCGCGAGTCATGAGAACACGCTCCGACTTGATCGACGTCTAGACTTACACGGCCAACCCAATCAGGGGACTACTCAGGTCCCTTCATCCTTTACACTTCGGTTGTGCGAACAGCTTACTAGAATGGTCTAGACGTATAATTAACGACGGCCGCCAAAGAACGCGCGTCCGCGGCTATTAGGGCGGCCACGAGTCTGGCGTGCCGCCGAGTTGACTTTATAGAGTCTCAATCAATGGTCTGTTTCATTTGTGAGGTGGTAGTCTACGACTTAATATAAGCCGCTGCTGTGTAAGTCTGCTCGCGAATGGTGCTTTGACTTGACAATGGTTGTGGAGATTGGTTGATGTCAAGGTTATATATATCCCTGAAGCATGCTGAACTCGATCACAAGCTTGGGCTCACATAACTGTATGGTTCCTTGTTAAAGTGCAGTCAGTACGCGTGTGGAGACTGAAGTTCCCCAGTCCGGAGCTTCGTCATGCTGAAGTGTGTGTCATGATGCCAAGAAGAGAAAGAGATTCACTCACGGCGTAGATCCGAGTTGATCATTCGGGATGATCAGTTCAGCACCGCCAATAGTTACTGGATGGACTCTCATGAATAACCTCACTTGCCTCATGAGTAGCGATCATGTTTGGGGTCATCAGGTTGTCTATCCGGAACCGGTCATTGGGTTCCATAAGCCCAGCCCCAAGGGAACAGGTTTTAGTCTTAATTGTAAGATTCCCTAATAGGAAAATATTACCTGAGAGTTAGGTAGTAAGTTAATTATTGTAATTAAAAGTTATTTTATATTATCGGTTTCAGAGAGTTCTAGTATATTAATCCTCATAAATCGATTGCAATAGATGAGCCTGGATTGCCCGTGCAGAGAGCGTTGGTAGCATGGACTAACAAAGGCTTAGCCTCGAAATCTGATCTGGCCGTTGACTGCCGCAACTCTCGAGTCTTGGTCTTCTTGGCAGGTTTATCAAACGGCCCGTGTCAACAAAACCACAAGAGTATGGAAACTCGTGTCGCAAAAGACCAGAAGCTTGTTCAGTCAGGAGGTGGCAACTGGTGATAATCACGTTGCGTAGGCTCTTTGTTAGACTTGAGTCGAGATAAATTATCGAGGTTTGCAAGTACGCAAGCCAATGTCATGGAGCATATCCAGATGACGCGGCCTCTGGCGGTGTCTGACCAGACACCCCCGTCGTAAGCGCAACGAGATCCGCAGTCCAGAATCGAGAGTGATTGGCGCTACTGGAACTCTCAATGGCGATTGACGATTGGGTGCCTTTTTCGAGCGACGGTGCGACAATGCTAGCAGATCACGACCGGAGACGATAGCCCCTCGAATGGAATAGAGACAGATTGAGATGAGCAGCGCATGTACTGTACAGTACAGTATAGCAACATTATGCTTATCTGTGAAAAAAGCGGATTCATTGTGCTGCGACTTTGACTTTTTCGCTTACCTAGGTACGCATAGGTTCAAAGCGTAGGAAGCTGTGATCCATCATCTTCATTAAAGCTCCGATATAAAGACGCGACGCCTTCAAGAGCGTTCCCGCTGCCAAGAACGCAGGGTTGGTCTAGTTCACTAGCAACGCTGCCATCAGGCAAGAAATGGTCCAGGGCGCCTTGAGGGTCATGTTGGTGTCAAGTTCTGTCAATTCGCAGCCTGGGATTGGACGAGGCCGCTTTTCCAGGGGAAAACCCACGGGACGCAGACGCCAGAGCTAGTTAAGCTTCTTTCCAAGCCGCCCAGCCCGTCTGTCTTGGAGATGGCCAAGACTGTCCGCAGGGTTTGCGGCTGCGATATCCGATGTGCCCAGAAGTTGCAGAAGTTATTACTGCAATAAACAACAACTGTTGTTGGGGACAGCAGCTAGAGATTTGCTAGAATATGAACATTGAATAGAATTGCTCATTGCAGTTGCGCTGAAGACTTGATGGTGGCATGGTTCCTATCTCTAACGTGCCACATCTCCCAAGACCTGTTCGACAGAGTTGTGTAGCTGAACTTTTCAGGTTTGGGCATCAAATTTCCCGAAGATCTGTATAATCCATGCGTCTATTATCGTTGATGCGAGAAACATTGAAACAGAACCAAACGTCCAAGCTGCCAAGATGCAAGTCGAACAAGAGGCCGCGAGTCAAAGTGGGCCTGAGGGAACTGGAAATAATGAAAAACACCGCCACATGAAAGAGAGAAATTGTGGCTTGTGTGTGGGTGAAGACTCAGAGACCTGCGTCAGTACAACGATAAGCGCGGGCAATTATTACTCAGGCCTCCTGATACCAAGGTTCTTTATTTGACATTGGCATAGCAGCCTTGTTTCGCGGCAGTGCGCAAGTCTTGTAAAACGTTTGGCCAAGGCAATTGCTGGCAGAGAGTGGCTTAGGTCGGCTGTGCCACGATGCTAGGTACCTATTCCTCGAAGCGCCTTTTTAGAGACCTCACCACTGCCTCGTCATCGCCCACCACGACGAGGGGAAAGTACCGGTACCTGGTCAGGGTCGAGTGACTGGCAGAGAACGGAGGGCAGCAGCCTCGAGAGTCTTCGCTGGCGTGCTTTGGAGCCTGCAACAGTCGAATTGACTCCATCATTTGTGGGATAGCGGGTTATCCCCGCGACTATCAATTGCTGACTTGAGTTAGCCGTCAAGTCGCTCGCTCTCGTTGTCGCAGATAGACATTGTCGTTCTTTTCCCATTTTCCCCATTTCTGAAAGAGATTCCCATGGTTTGTCGCAGCACAGTTGTCTCATGTCGCTCATTTCTCGATACGACTCACTAACAATCAAGAGCTGACGCTGCTAATTCGTGGGTGACCAAGATCTAGGCCAGGCGCCACTTTGCTCTAAGTCGAGTGGAAGTGTATCATCCATCACAAGTCTCGTCTACGTACCTCGCTGTGCCTGGAGCCGCTGAGATTGGCTCGCGGGTTCGCCTCTTGATGATGAATGCCCTTGCGTGGACTTGACGGGATTACCTAGTTGACCCATCGTGCAAGTTGTGTCTATCCCATGTCGAGGAATGCCCACGTCCTCACTTACGAGATGAGTGCGAGCGACGCGCAACATGAAATTTGGACGATTATCTATTAAATAATAAACAATTCAAGCCCACAAAATCCTTCCGACCACCGAACATTCTCCTCTAAAGCTGGAGACAGGGCAGTTCCCCGAGGAGACCTAGAAAACGTGTACCTAGGCGAGAGACAGCTGTACCGATACATCGCTCTGCGCCCAGCAGCCCCCACCTGCAGTGGCATCCGCTCCTCTGATTGGCCTGGTGTTCGCTGCTGACGCGTAAACTGCCATCGTAGGCTCTGGCCCAGAGTGGGCAAGAGCGAACGAGACGCACACCCTCCCGAGACACCCCGTCCCTTTATTCCCCTGGTCCACCTCGATTCTCATCGGCCGCCTGCTCCTGCCTCTCCTCTCTCTTTTGCCTGCTGCAGAGGTCTTCAGCATTCGCCATTCGCGAGCCGCCAACTCCTCTCTTTTAACCTCGTCTGCGGCGACGACGACGATAACGCCAACAACGACGAAGCGATTCAACCTCAGCTCATGACCAAAAACGATTTTCACGAGCAGTGAAAGATTTGGTTTTGGCTATCTTAGTCATCACCTACTCGCAATCGAGCGACCCAGCAGCGGCAAACGTCAGACAGCAGCTCTACTCTGGAGACGGAACAAATCAGCCAACGCGTGTCCCGTGGCAATCAGGTCTACGAAAGCACATCCTGTTGCTGACGACGATAATTAACGATCAATCTTACGACGACTATTTTCGCTGCTCAAAGCTTTTTCGAGCGTAAATATTATCAACGATAGAGACATCTGCTCTCTAGCCCAGCCACGTATCTGGGCAACAACACCTTCGACGCCATATTGATCCTACATACACCTCATCAATTACATCGACGGACTATCCGCACAACACATCACCTTTATACAATATGGACGGCCAACGCACGCCTGGGGGCGAATATGGCGAGGAATGGGCTCGAGACCTTCGGGTCCAGTTCGAGGGCTTGTTGCGTGACAAGCGTATGAACGATCTCCGCGCCTCATCTCGACAAGGCTCCCCGAGTTTGGGACAACAATCCCCAAGCGCCAGCATGCGAGGCTCGCCCTTTGCAAGTGAAAGCATACCTTCAGCATCACAGACCCACACTCCTCCCTCGTATTCCGCCCTCCGACATCTTCCCAAGATCCCGACTCCACCTGCTGCCGGCGATCGTGATTCTCAAAAATTCAGAAACCTCCTTATCAGCCTATCACTAACACCAACTAAGTATGAAAACCCTGGCCTGCTGGACGAGGCATTGCAGACCATCCCATTGGACCGTATTTATAGCGAAGCCGAGGAAGAGACACAGGTTTTGCAAGCCCAAGCTGAAAGTATGGGTGATGGACGACGACCTGAATGGGGTTACCAAGACTGCGTCATCCGGGCGTTATTAAGGTATGTCATTTTCATTTGACACTTGGATTTGAATAAATCGTCTGACACGATTAATAGATGGTTTAAGCGATCATTCTTCACCTGGGTCAACAACCCTCCTTGTCCCGTCTGTTTATCTCCCACCATTGCCCAAGGCATGACGGCGCCTTCACCAGAGGAGAGCGCTTGCGGTGCCCTTCGTGTTGAATTATATCGATGCTCTGCTCAGCACTGTGGTGCTTACGAACGTTTCCCCCGCTATGGCGATGTCTGGCGATTACTGCAAACTCGACGAGGACGCGTTGGCGAGTGGGCCAACTGCTTCAGCATGCTTTGCCGAGCTGTTGGCGGACGTGTTCGTTGGGTCTGGAATGCTGAGGACCACGTTTGGACCGAAGTATACTCAGACCACCAAAAACGATGGGTTCATGTGGACGCTTGCGAAGAGGCATGGGATAACCCACGTCTCTATTCCGAGGGCTGGGGTAAGAAGATGTCTTACTGCATTGCATTCTCGATTGATGGTGCCACCGATGTTACGCGACGATATGTGCGCAAAAGCAAATATGCAAACGAGCGTAACCGATGCCCAGAAGAGGTTCTGCTCTACGTTATGCAAGAGATCAAGAACATGCGACGTTCCAACATGAACAAGGATGAACGTTTCCGATTGGAGAAGGAAGACACCCGGGAGGACAATGAGCTTCGAGGATATGTTGTGGCATCAATTGCACAGGCTGTGACCGATCTGGTTCCCGGGTCCCCTGGTGGATCAAACCACGCTGGAACGACTACTTCGACTGGAAGCGATACCAAGTTGCCTGCTGAGCAACCTGGCCGACAAACAGGATCTACCGAGTGGTTGACTGCCCAACAACAGCAATCTCATGGCCGCTATCAACAACCACGCGATCCCAGCCATCGACGACCCTTGCCCTGAGGAGGTGGAGCGCATTGATTTTGCGACCCTTCCTTTGACATTGTGTCAAGGCTGTATACTTTCCGTCTACCTTCATGTTATGACTGTCACGATCAGTCTGCTTAACTTTTTAACCGGGCCAAACTACAATAATGCTCGCGTCCGTGGCTTGCCACGATCAACAACCGACCACCTCGATGACAGTACCACGGCTGTAAACACACCCACGACCTCCATGATACTCTCCATTCGATGATTCTACGGCCACACTCAAAACCAAATTCCCTTCATGTCTAATACTATACATCTTTGACAGCCATAGCATAGACTCGGCGTTGAACCATTTCAAAGCGGCTTCCTACCTGATGGAATAGCCTGTACTTACTACAAGATGCCTTTTTATCTCTTTTGTTCTTTTCTTTGTATAGGGGGCGCATTACGGCGGGGCATACATGTACCCTACGGAGAGCAGGGGCGGGAAAGCCCCCTGCTTCGGGGCGTTTGGCTGGGTGTCTTTTTGGGCTATCATGAGCGATATGAGGCCAGGTAAAAGAGATGGATCAGTGGTTGAATAAGTCAGGAATAAATAAATGCCACAGTGCACTTCCTCTGTTAAATTGTCTCGACTACCTATATAAGTGAATGTGCGTATGACTTTGTTTAAGACCGTGCATGGACATGTTTGTGAGTGGAGCTGAGTCCCAAACTTCTTTAGTTCTCAAATGTCAAAGGCGAACCTAATAATTAAGCCAATGCCTTTCATGGGCTCCACGATATCATCTTTACTGTTGAAAGCTTAAACAAAGCGAACGTTATCTGCTACCTGAGGCAGGCATGCAAGGAGCTATCACGTGACTCGGCCTATAGTGACGCAACTGCGGTGGTGGCTTAACTTCCATTACCCTGGAGATAATTCATAGCAAACTTTTGCCTCCTTTTCCAGCATTATCTGACTTAAAGCATCTCAGATCAACTTGAGATTTATAAAAATGGGGTCGTCAAGTATACCGTCCACTTCGGGCGGTTATTCATGTAACACAGAAAATTACATGACGCCGCAGAAACCAATCTCACGCCCCCAAGCGGGTCGCACACCACAGAACCCCATTGACTTGACGGACGAGACTTATACGCCTTCATCTCGATCTTCAGCACAGAAGCGCAAGGCGTCTCAGTTGACGTCAGAAGAGATAGGGCTCCAGGCGGAGAAGGAGAGCAAAGTGAAGAAGCAGAAAAATGAAAAAGGAGAGAAGCGACAGCGCAGATTCCGACCTCATCCACCCCAGTCTTTCCACGAGATCTACGATCGCGCTCTTTCTCAACGCTTCTATGTTCTCAATCGCGTCAGAGGTGGCACCCCGGACTGTCCTGAAGAGGATGTTGAGATGACAGGTTCAACGGGTAATATCTACACCGTTCACATTGGGAAAGTGCCTCGTTGTACCTGTCCTCACAATGAGAAGGGACACCAATGCAAGCATATCCTCTATGTACGTCTGACACTTCCTACTCCTTGATCAAGTTGCTCATCATGTTATAGGTCATGAAGCAAATGCTCAACGCCCCATTTGATCTTGTCTACCAGCTTGCCCTTCTCAGTACTGAGCTTCAATCAATCTTTGCTGCTGCACCTCCCATTTCAGCGCCCAAGGACGGTGAATCCGACAAGCGCAAGCCCATCGAAGGCGACTGTCCTATCTGCTATTGCGAGCTTGATGAGAAAAGCCCAGAGTCTATTGTGTGGTGCGCAGCGGCTTGTGGCCAGAATATTCACGAGCAGTGCTTCAAGATGTGGGCGAAGACCAAGGGCGGCAGCGAGAATGTGACCTGTCCAATGTGCCGAAGCGTTTGGAAAGGCGATGAGAATATGGTGGCGAGGGTCCAGAAGGACAAGGGTGATATGGAGGAGGGATACGTCAACGTCGCAGATCAACTTGGCATCAGTCGTCAGAGAGGTATGTTCCATGTTCTATTAGGGATTGCTGTGGTCCCGGAGACTGAGTTGATGTTGCAGATGAATCAAGCTACTCGGAATGGTACGGCTGTCATCAGAGGCGCCGAAATCGAAACTGGGGTGGCTACGTTCGTTACGAATATTGATGAAGACCAGCCCGGCAGGATGCATTACCGCAACAACAATCATATGGACAGCTATTTCGACATGTTGTTCATGTTCAGCGAGATAACAACATCCAACCCTTCGCATTTCTTTTCGCAGGCGTGTGCGTCAACAACTCTAAAAATTGCCCGGGTTGCGTTTAGCTGTTGTTTTATGGCACAAAAGCTCAGAAGGTTGCAGTGTATTTTACCGAAAGTGCGCATCTCACTAACATCCTTTGCTTCAGTTATGAGCAGGCTTCCTAGAACAGATTGCCGTCACTTTTGATGTGACACTATTATACGAGCTCCCCCGGAGGACTAGCAGGAGTGCTGCATATGGTGCCAGGAATCACTCGGAAGCAAGGGAATGATTTGGCGTTATATTTTGAGGTAATGGAAGAAAAATAGCGATGCAATGGCCCTTCTAAGCTACGACAACATCAAGCATGTTAAGCTTACATGATTTTACCTCACAGTTTACTTTGTGCCTATGATTGTGGTCAAGGGTCTGATAGATGTCAGAATCCTTAACTAATTTTGCACAATAGAATTCCAAGAGAAGAAGCAAACATGATTTCAACGAGATTTGCTACACGTCAACTTCAACCTATTAAAGACCATCAAGGGGGTCATTCTTGGAGGCTGAGAACCTTTTGCTCGACAACGATACCCGTATACAAGACAGATCGTTCGTTAAAGCAGTTCCAACACGTCCGGACTATATTAAACCTAGGCACTTGATTAGACAGTTAGCGGATTTTGTGAAACAGTTCCACGATATTAGTATTCGAGCACCGAAAGCCCATCGGCGGCGGAGTTCGGTGGTTTCGGTGGGCCCCTCCGAACAAGCCCACCGAGAGCACCGACTCCGCCGCCGGTGTGCGGTTTCGGGAGCTTATAAAGAGCCTTTTTCTCACGATCTATAGAGTTTAGGAGTAAACACTAGAAGAACCTACGCGGACTGCTAATAAATCGAATCCATCGACATGCCGGAACTACCATCCACAATCCGATGTCTCGTTGCGCCGAAGAGATGTCTTCCACCTGGATACGAGATCATAGAGCAGCAGATGCCTACTATCGCAAAACCCAATGATGTTCTTGTTCACATGAAGGCTACCGCAGTCAACACTAGTGACACGCAATTTGCTTCTGGGCAGTTTGATATCCTTCATGGAGGAGTGTAAGTCGAGAAACACATACCAAAGCAGAACAAAGGCTTACAAAAGTATAGCAATTATCCTTATCCCATCTGTAAAGAAGGCTCCGGCGTAGTAATCGGTATTGGATCCGCTGTCACCGATCTCAAAGTCGGCGACGCAGTCTACGGTGCTGAAATTGAGAAGCCTGCGTTTTCACGACCTCCTGCGGCATGGTCTGCAGACTACGCAGTAACAGAAACTAGATTCCTCAACCTAAAGCCTGATCATCTTTCGTTTGAAGAAGCCGCAGCTCTCCCAGCCATGACGACTGCAGCATACCAGGTCATCAAGCGTGGACTGCAACTCCAAGGAAGAGACAGCCTCGTAGGACAAACGGTATACTTACCCGCTGCCCTTAGTGGAACTGGCTCAGTGGCTATTCAAGTTGCGCGCAACTACTTTGGCGCCGAGAAGATCATTTCGACTGTATCCACGCCCAAGATGAAGCTTGTCGAGGAGCATCTCCCGGGCATGGTCAACCAGCTGTACGATTACAAGACGCAAGATGTAATCAAGTCTGTAGGTCGTGGTACAGTGGATTTTGCGATAAATACACAGTACTCGACGCTGGATGAGTGCATAGCTCTTCTGAAGCCGCAGACAGGAATTCTTATGAGCATCGCGAGTCTGCCAAAGAGCGAAGACGTGTTGAAGATGATGGGCCCAGAGAAATTTCCAAAATGGGTTGGTTGGTTGTTGGATGTTGCGCAGCTGTGGTATGTGTGGAAGCTACGTGGTACAAATATCAAGTATGAGTTTGTATCGGGAAACCCAGGTATAAGAGAGGACATGATGGTAGCGGGGGATATGATTGCCCAGGGCAAGGTCAGGGGTGTACTCACGAGAGTAGATATGAATGATCTGGATGAGGTGAGGAGAGCTTGTGAGAGGGTTAGTACCGGTAATGGAGGACTTGGAAAGCTGGTGCTTCATATTTAGGAAGGGTATAGTAGAATTGGGAGTTGTGTTTAGGTGTAAGACGATGAGTCCATTGGGAAGTAATTCAGGAAGAAGATAATAACAAGCACTACCATTCACAGATAAGAAGTGAGGCATCTCATAAGAGTATTGACTACCCGGTGTAGCTGATCTATTCGTAAATTAACCAATGCCAACCTAAAACTCATCCATCTCATCACCCGCTTCATACCCATCATCCTCGTCGAAGACCAATCTAGACCCTCCTGTCTCATCGTACTCAAACTCGGTGCCTCTTAGACTATCCCACAGCGTTCTTTTGGCCGCCTTCTCCCCTGAAAAGAATGGCCTGGCGATCTCGAGCCAGTATTTTCTCAGGGTTTCCATCACACCAGGCTCAGAGGTATCGAGCGTGCCATATGTCTCGCAGAATGCTGCATTACAGTACAAGAAACATCTGGCCATGCCACTTCTCTTGGACTCGACCTCCAACTCTGTCAAGTCAGTAAGGGTATCAAAGAAGCTGTCTATGCCTCCCATGATGTTATACCGCTTCTTGGGCCACTTGTCCATACCCCAGCTTAAGCATGTCTGTCCACATGGCCGGGCAAGTCTAAACTTATCGACTAGCCCGTCGACAAAGGCAGAAATGTGCAGTCTGTACTGCATCATGGCTCTAAGCGGGATTTCTCGCGCGAGCACCTGTGGATCGGCTATATTTATTCATTCTGTGCCGAGGTCTTCAAACAAGCACTTGGCGCTGAAGAATCCGTCCGAGTCTCGCGGACATGTCCTGAGAAGTATCCTGGCGAGGATGCGCTGGTTTCGAAGGCCGAGTTGAGAATGAGGTATTTGAGTACGAAACGTCTCATGAGGCTTCTCGCGTGTAAGCCCTACTGCAGCGGTCAACTGGGCATAAGTGTCGACTTCACCTTGAGCCAGTGTGGTATCAAGATAATGCAGACAGCGAGGCCACCTTTGGGGCAAAAAGGGATTCATAATAAGAGTGATATGACCATCGGCTCCCATAGCCGAGAGTATCTTTTCCGGCGTGAGTATAGCCTCTGGGTTCGTGACGGACTTGTCGTAATCCATATAGCAGCCCAACGCATGAGTTCCATGGCCGAAGAGATGGAGTATTATCTGCGAGGGCGGACTGTTCTGCTTTGCCAACTCACAAGCGGTCCTTATCGCATCCAACACGCTCGATATCATGTCAGAGGGTTGTATGTGCTTAAAGCTGGCCATGTTCTCCCCTTTTCGCACTCGAACTTGTCCAGTCTGTTGATCGCGACTGACGCTCCTGATCCCACAGTCTTTAACTGATGTCGGGCTGAGCCAGGCTTGCTTCCTAGTAAGACCCTTGGCTTCCATGCGGTACTTGAACATGAGGCATAGAAACCAACCATCGTTGCGAGGGCTTGGGGTCTTGTCAGGGACTACTCCGCATGCTCCAATGATGATTGTGTTTTTGTAAATCGGGGGTACCATGGACGTGTAAGTTATAGAAGGCGTTTTGGATTTAGTTTTCTTTTGCTTTTGGCTTATTGATTGACCGTGAAGATATGGCATAGTTCCTGATATGAAGAATAAGTCAGCAGTATTGAACAAGGATAGTTGGCAAAAACGTCGGGGTAGGATTAATGAGAATAAGGAATATCTCTTGGGCACAAGAATCCCGGCTTTATATAGTATTCCATATTGAGCTCTTTTCTGCTGTATCATTGAAGCCTTTGTCTTTCGCAGTGCTTGATTTGCAGATGAGAGCTTTTACAGCTGTATAGGCAAAGCAAGCCTATCATGCGGCCTTTAAGAGTAATATGCAAGCTGAAAATCTTATATTATCAGCCTGGCTTGAGCTGATAAACTTGAAGATTAGACATGGCAGGACGCCAAGGTCGTGAGGCTGGCAATGAGGCTTTTAGGCTTAAGTCTGAAACCAAACGAGAACTAAACTGCGCATAGGACGCCTAGTGAACATATCGTTGCGTTAAGGATCCTGATTTTCAACCCGCCTAGCATAATCAAACCAGAAGAAGTTACTTCTGCTGTCATATAGGCAATAGACGACTTAGACGTATTTCTATACAGGTTGCTGCAGTGGAATGTTTTCCACATCTTAGATATATTATATGTGCAAATGGCTGTATGTTGATTGAGGCAATATTAGTCGAAACGTGATGTCGGGATTGAACTATTGCGACTTGCGTATGAGAACTGTCATCTTGTGGGGCATTATACGGACGGCAACGCCTCAAGGCGTATCGGGGAAGTATCTTCACATATGAATTAGTATATGATAATCTGTCATGTCACAGCCTTGCGTTTTGACGAACGCCTTCCTGTAGCCATAACCAGCACTAGTGCTGGATTGAGGGACTGTTTCAGCCTTATTCAAAAGCCGTTGATAGATGGAACTTGCTAACTGTTTTAGGCGTAATTGAAAGCTATAAATATAAGTCTTTATAAGACTACCTATCGCCTCCTCCCTTTTTTACAGCAAGTTTATTTCCTTATTTACCTACTAATATCATGTCCACCGAAGTTATAGTGACTGTCATCTTTTCCCTCTTAGGGTTGATTGTATCGTCCGTCGGCGTATACTTTACCTATCTGACTCAACGATCTGGAACGATGATTCAGCGAGACAGCGAAAGCTCAGCCATAACAAGCATATACCAAAACTCAGCAATGTGGGCCTCCTACTTAGTTCTTGATAATTTTCATAAGTCAAGATCAGCCTTGTTAATACTTCGAGCAGGGCAAGCTCCCAAATCCTGGTCACATTTGTGGTTCAAGCCATCCCTGCACAACCCACACAGGCTCTTGACACTACCGACACAGCAGCCACGACAAATTTTATACATCCAGCCATACCTCTTAATGCTCGTCAACGATCGACCGAAGTACCTGCATAACAAGCGAGACTTGTCTATACGTCTTAACTTCCTTTGTTGTTGTTTTTGTCAACTTGGATGGGGTTTTAAAAATGAATAGACATCTATAAAATAGGCCAACACTCTTGTATTTATTACGGAAATAGAATATTGACTTGATGATAGTCTATCTCTCTTTTCACTTGCAAACTGATGATGGAAAACTCGCACTTCGTTTTGAATATCCTTCGCCAATTTGGCAACTTTAAAGCCTGCCGTAAGAGAAAGTCAAGCCAGGTGGGATAGTAAATGTGCAATATTTAGTGCTGAGATGCTTGTAACACTGCCCCAAACTGAGGTGTCACAAGAATATGGCTGCGGCTCTTTTGTCGCCGCCATCGAGACTGCCTTTATTACTCGGTGTCAGCCCCGAGACACTATTGTCTCTTCGTTTTCCTCATCGCCTTCTGTTATACATCTTTTCCAATGTCGACCGAAGTAATCGTCGCCATCATCTATTCTACACTCGGCCTAGTCATATCCTGCATTGGTCTATTCTTTGCCTACAAGCTATATCACTCTAGCAAATGGCCAAGTGCCAAGAAAATGCTTGGATGGATTAAAAAGCCATTCCGACGAATTCGATTGTTGCTGCAACAGCAAAGTGAGGTAATTCACCTGTCTACATATTGCTTTCATTAACCAGCAACATACACTGACTACTAGCTAGAACAATTATGCAGAACAAAATTGATTTCATCAATCCTCTTGAAATCCCTGAGCGGCATGGAAGTGACTCGACCGATTGTCTTTATACAAAGGTCGAGGTCCATATCAGACCCACAAGCATGCAACATGACATGTTCCAGTGTATGGTATCTGATTGTACCCGGGGACACGAGATATTCGTTCGAGTTAGAGACGCTCAAGAGTTAAAACAGGGATTGGGTTAAGATCTCCAGCTATTTTAGTTCCCGCAATAAAAACGTGGGGATGATTGCAACATCCCACCCACATGGCATCATCCCCCCACAGACTAATCATCGCTCTTGGCAGTGCATAAATTAATCAAATTGACCGGGCTCTTGTCTTAATAAATATTCAACCGACTAGAAAACATTATATATTCTTCCTTAACGCGCTCCATTCAGTTCCAGAAACCCAAGCCTTCCATGGATACGAGGGCAACAACCAGTGGCGCTGTAAGACAGACAGTGTCGCTCATTGAGAGCATAAAACACACGGTATCGTATCCATCGCTATGGTATGTAGTATGCTACACGATTTAATCCAAATAATGCAAGCAAGGTTTTGCTAGTCACTCTCATTTGGGTTCGCAGGCATCGCACCAGATCTCTGTGTATCGGGAGTGGTGCTACTAAAAACGTTGCTGATGCCTCCAACGGGCAGCGGGCGTAAGTTGCGGCCTGTGGAGCTGGCTCTGATAGCAGATCGATGAAGGCATCGCCATCTAAGTTAGGAGTAAGTTAGCAATAAATCAATGAGATAAGTGCACTTCTGAGCACGACTCGAGAGTAGTTGGTGATGGGTGATGAGAGCTGCTTATAATGGCAGACATACCTTTCGCGAGCAGGATTAGTTTGCAAAACGAAGTGGTGTAAACCAAGTTCGATGTAGTTGTGAATGAGTTGCGGGCGACGTAGTATAAGATACGCAAACTACGCACTTAGACTCGACATCAGCAATGCCGGGATTGCACTGACGAAAGTAACGATGGCGTCTGTTGAGAAATGGCCCATATTTCCAGAGAAGAGAGGGGGGAGTAAAAACATTAGATTGCCCGGTTAAAGTATAATGGTCAAAAGGCAGCCAAAATGTCAAAAAAAAAGCGTTGGACCGCGGGGAGATAAGGGCGGTGGAGGGC
>JABFFF010000414.1:0-19844 GCA_013623665.1 Fusarium sublunatum | reverse complement strand
GCATGTGCTTCAGACTCACGGGTGATGTTGATGAATCGTTCGACGGATTGTACTAGGATACTAATGCCCAGAGCCAGGAGGAACACGCCGTTGAAGAAGGCGCCCAGTATGCTTGCTCGATGCCATCCATACGTAAGTTCTTGCGGGGGTGGTGCAGTGCGCTCTTGTAACTATCTTGGTTAATCAGGTTTGGCTTCGAGGGGATAGCAATAACTAACCATCAGCGCAAGCAAAGCCACGATCATTCCTATCAAATCGCTAAGCTGTGACTTGTCAGCATCTGTCGTCTAATATCCAATGGTTTTCGTACATAGTGAAAGGCATCGGCGATCAAAGCGATCGAGTGAGTGTAGAAGCCGACTATGGAGGTTATCAGTCTATACAACTGGGAAATTGGTTTGATTGGGACGGACCAGCTAGTTCGGCGGCAAAGAACGAGAATGATATACATATTGTCGCTATATATTTCTGCTTTCGCGAGAATTCCATGGCTATCTTATTCTGAAGTTGGACGTTTTCGTAGATGTGTAGTTTCGACGACTTCGAGGTTGGATATCGTGGGCTTAGAGATGTCAATGATGCCTGTTAATGTCGATATAGAAGTAAATGCGAAAAGAAGACTTTCCACGCGAGTTTATACTCTCACAGGCCTTTTCCAATGACTGATGGCCTGCTCTCGCGAGGACTGAATATGCGAGGGAGCTATGGGCTGCCCAAACGGCAGCGATTGATTGCCAACAGGGAAACAGAGGCCAACTGCGCTTTTTAATTAATATGAGTTAGGTGCCTTACCGATAAACAGGCATTTGCCGAGCGACAACCAGTGAAGCGAGGAATTAAAGTAGTTTATCAAGGTGTTGTTTATGTCGCTATCCGTGATATCGGGACCCGGGACGACCGTGTTTGCCGAGCGATTGGTGGTGACGAGAGTATTTTGTTTTGTCTGGTTGGTGACACGGCAGATTTGGGGTCAAACAGGATGTGATTAGATTTTCTTGACAGGTTTGGCAGTGTAAATTTTGTGTTTCTCTATGTTGGAGTTGAAAAAATTGAGGTCTATACAGGGTATGAACTGATATAGATGTTCGTCTAATCAGGCTATCCAATGTGCTTGCGTACCAGTAAAACGCCTGCAGGGCAATCTCACTCCTTTGCTAATAATTAATCACAATCATAATGTTTTTATTGATACTTGCTCACCCCCGACAATGTTGTCTGTGTTCATGTGCAGGGTGTTCTCTGATCACGAGCCAAGTCAGCCTGGTCAGTCAATCAACCCAAACAGCTTGCAATAGAGTGATTCAACATTGGATTACTTATATCACTTGCTATTCCTTCAAATCTTTGCTACTAAAGAAGAAGATGAGCTCGCGGAGGTCATGGAGAAGTGAGCGGCTGGGTATGAAGTTCATAAAAGACGAGAGTCAAAGAAAGGGGCTAAAGTAGAAGAATATACAACTTGCTCGTTGTACGCATGAATACATAGGAAATTTCGGGACATCGATCGAGGTGCTTTATAAAATACGTAAGGTCTTCTATCTTTCATATAACTGCTTCACATATACAATATCATAGCGACCTGCGTCTTATCATACACGGCCTTACTCAAACGGTATCCAACATCCAGCATATATACATCGCCAATCTTCATAACATCCCTACAATACACTCTCACCCTTACCGTCCACTCAAGCTCGAGCCACCATCATACTGCACACTACTCCTCCGCAGAAACGACATAGGACTGTTGAGACGCTTCGTCGGTGCTCCATCGTTCCCTCCAAGGACACCAGGCGGCAGGCCCAATGTGGGAATACTAGCTTCAGGCACAGCCTCTAAGGGCGTTGAAGCCGCCGCCGTCGCTGGCGTACCCTGCACCCCCTGACCCTTCTCCATGGCCTCACGGTAAAACTCCTCAAGCGCTGCTGCGTCCTTGCAGAAGTCGTCAATCTCAGCCCTGAGCTGCTCAGGATCGGCGTATAGCGAAGGTGAGGGCTTGACATGCTGGTCCACCGGTTTGAGAGCCGGCGAGTGGTAGTAGTGTGTTGGCTTGAGGAGAGGCGATGCTATTGTCGACGTGTCTGTGAGTCCGTAGTTTGAGTAGGGGCCGTACGACGACATGCGGCCGCCGCGCTCGACTAGAGACGGTGGATCGGCTGAGCGAATCTCCTTGTCGCGAGGGTTCGTAGGACGGTTGCTGTATAGACGATTTGCGAGGAGTAAGAGGTCGCCCTCGTCGGTAATCTCAGCCAGAAGAGTCCCGCTGCGGTGAATGTACTGGGTGTATTTGTAGTCAGGCTTGCCCCAAGAGTAGCTTACATCGACGTTGCTTGGAAAGTTGGAAGCTGCCTCCATGTCCAAGACAAAGTCAAACTTCTTGAGGACTGCTGTCTGGTAAAAGTGTTTGTTGGGCGAGGTTGTCGGGCCCAATGAGTTAGGGTCCATGTACGTCTCGGGCCTCTGGTCTGGAGGACGAGCTGCCAACTTGACACGATACGGCCGTCTGAAGGGGTTTGTCTCGGTGATGGTGCATGCCTCTTTGATGGGCACTTCGACAAGCCTTAGGCCATACTGACTGGCCTCTCGAGCCCAGCTCTCGACGGCGTCCTCCACCAGCTTTGTCGTTACGTTCATCCAGTCAATACGGATGTGATAACAGCTGTCAGGGTTGTGGAGACGATCGTAATGCAGATCGATCCTCTCTGGTCTGTATGATCGTTTGCGGTGATCCACGTCGTACTTTATGACTTTGCTTAACACTACTCTCGCTCGTTTGCTGTTGTGAGAGAGCGATATAGTCGGTGTTGTGGATGTTGACGCAGGAGAGCCATTCTCATCAACCGAACGAGATGACATGAGAGTCCGAGGTGAATCTCTGTTAGAAGCTTCAAGGCTTGGTGTCGGTGGGACTGCAGCCCTTCGTGTGTTGAACCACCCTGCATGAGGTTTTGCATACTCACTGGAGATCTGGTAGTAGTAATTGCCGTCGCGGAACTGATGCCTCTTGTCGACGTGAACAAACAAGCCCTTGTCTTTAGAACCTCCAGTTTTGGGGTCATCTGATACCATCAAGGCATTGCCCAACGCCTCAGCATCTTCTCGAGTATCAAGATCCTCAAAGTTATCCAGCAGCCAGGTCACCATATCAGACCCGATAAATGAAGCAGAGTAGAGACGAAGATGCCATCTTCGGTTCTGCAGCCTGACGCCTCCATTCTCAACAGGCTGTTGCATGGCGTCAGCCAGAGTTGCCAGATTCAGGTTGGATTTCTTGAAGCGTTCTTTGCCTGAAACAAGGCCCTTTCGATTAACCCCGTCCAGTCCTTCAGTAAGAGGAAGCGTTTCGACCTCAGCGGCAATCACTACGGAAGGATCATCTGTCTTGTACACAATGTCCAGGGGATTGGGGTCTCGTCGCCGCCGCTGCTGCTGACCAACTGAATGGTATTTCCGCTCAGATGGAGGGACGTAGCGGTACTTTTGCCACGACTGTGCAAGGCGTTTAATCCCTTCGATACGGACCTCTTCAGCATGATCCCCAGTCTGCGTCTTGGTTGCTGGAACATCCTTTCGCAAAACAGGAATCAGAACGAATCTTGCACGCCAGAAACGGAGACTGTCCATCATTTCATCGTGATGACCAGCAATGTATGAATCAATCATGTTCCAGTTACGCTCAGGGCGAGGCGTTAGAATATCAATCTCTCGTGCCTCGTAGCTATCGTCCAGTAAAGTCCGGATGGCAGGCTTGTAAATCGGTGAGAAGCCTTGAGAGATGATAGAAGTATCAGTCGGCTTTCGCATAAAGATATTCACTTCGACTTCTGTGCCGTTCACGCACGAGAGTTGGTGAATGCTGTTGCCGACTGACATGAATATGCTGGTGCCATCCTCTAATGGTTGATCCCTCGAGAATATGTCACCAATCTTCATCATATTCTGTCCAAAAGCACGGGCAACCCATGAGCCAACAACGACCTGGAAGCCTTGTGTAAATCTCAGGCTGATCAGCTCTTGGATAAATTCCTGACGCGATTTGGGCTCCTGAATCATGTCATCATCTGCGTCCTGTTCGACAGTATATGGATGACGGTGATATTCTGTGTCGAACTGGGTCTTTGAGGGAAAGTATTCAGTTGTTAGTGGCACAGAGGCAGGGCAACAAAGAGCCTTCCATTTCTGGACCTTCATCTGACTGATTTGGGGATAGACATGCTGCCATCTGCTGTACAAGACGGTATCGTCAATTGCAAGACTCTCTGGGTTTGACGGGTTCAGCAGCGTCAACCATGGAGCGATGGCTGTGGTAGGCGATAGAGTTGTAGGAAGATCTTGAACCGCACCACCCAAAGCTCCAGCACGCAGCTTGTTATTATATAGCTTCTGGGCATCATCAGCTCGAAGGGCGTCCGAGTACCTAAGATCGCGATCGTCCTCCCGCTTTTGCTGTCTATTGTTGTATGAAGAACCAATGGTCGAGGATGCTGTCCTCAGCTGCATTGCAGCCGTGTCGAAGTTTGAGGAGTTGTTCCTCTTGAGGATGGGAATGCTGGGAGTCATGGGCACTCCTTCAACGATGGTGTCTGGCGTTTCTAGTCGATACTTGTTCACAGAAAGAGTCGACGGGTGGCTGGTGATTGTTTGAGGAGAGCTAGGACGTAACTCTGGGCGCATACGAGGCGTCGACGGCTGTCTTGCCTCGCTAGATGAGACACCAGATGCGTTGACCGTCTCAGCCTTGATCTCTGCTACTACCGCCTTTGGAGCAGCGATGCCGAATCCTCGCTGGCCAAGACTGATCTGCCTCATCAGCTTGGGTTGTTTTGCCACCGACTTAGGAGGCTTTGACGTTGATTCAGCGCTCTTCTTGAGGCTTGTAGGAGACGGTTTATCGGCATCAATCATGTTCATGGATAGCTTTCTCGCTGATGGGCCTGGAACTGGTGCCTTCTTCTCGGGAAGCGAGGTCCCGTAGAGGCCAGAATCTTCTGCCAACTGTCTTCTCGCCATTTCATCCAACTCTTTGGTGTGTCGTGACGAGTGATGTCGACTACGACTGCTGGAGATCTTGGCCCTGTAGTCGTCAAATTCCTGGAGTTGCTTCCATAGAGACTTCTCGCCAGGGCGTGCTAGTCTATCTGGGACAAACTTTTGGAACCCTTGTACGTGATCAAAGAGGACCTCTGGCGGACGTCTGTTGGGGATGTAAACAGTGTCGTTGATCCCAGTATTGCGGTACTTTTGTGAAGACGGCGGCTCCGTGATGTTAGCCGGAAAGTGTGTATCGGTCTGCAGCGGTGTTGTTTCGATTTCGTTAGTTTCGAGGACACTTCTCATCTGCAACGCATACATGCGACACCTGATGTTGAACTCGTCTTCATCGTCTTGCACGACTTTGTTAGACACAGACAAAGCAATCCCCTCGTATGACAAGGCTTCATCAGAGGCCCCGGTCCAAAACGAGACGTGAAGCCATTGCGGTAGTGCAAAACACCACTGCTCGCTTGTTGCCATAGACATGAGAGGGTCATTACGACGAGAGATACCAGTGCTCTTTGATGGGGAGAAGGATTCGCCAAGAGATTGGTAGCTACCAATTACTGGCGTCGGATGGTTCGGTGTGCTGTCCCGGCTATGGAACGATCTCGAGAAACTAGAATGATGCCCATGGCCATGATCCTCGGAATACTGCGGATTGCGGTATTTAAACAAAGGCACCGAGTGCAACGGCATCTTAGGCATGCAAATCAGGTCGATGCCAATGCCATTACCAACTAATGCCTCTGTTGTCCTCCGCAACGTCTCATAGTCTACCTCGAAAACACCAGATCCAGGACTGATGACTGCGATCGAAATGCCTGTCCTGGTGAGATCCCTGTCGATATGGTCGTGTGCAAACTGAGATGAAGCCAGGTTGATGGCTTCTAGAACATTGCCATACATGGCAAAGGTCGACTCAGCTTTGACGCGAGTTGAGGGGGTATCTTTAGGGATTGAGTCTGGTCCCTCGATTTCTGCTTGAGCGTTGAGTTTATGATGGTGTAGACTGATATCCCGGCGAAAGAAGTTGAATTCCACCTTTAACTGATGCAGTATCTTTGTCCATTCTCCGCTGCCCATCTCGCTGACTACCACTCGATAGAAATCTTTGTACGGCCGACGCGGTCCAGACGGCTGGATGCCTGTGTAGTAGTCGCCCGAAAGATTATCAAACTCGGCCGTCAAACCAGTGTCGTATTCCACCCGCGCAAAGAGCACGATGCTGACCAGGTGCTTAGCCTTGAGCATAGCCCATCTCTTGAAAAGCGCGGGGAGAAACCCATTGACGACCTTGTTGAACATGATTTCACCGGAGCTTTCTGCGTCAAATTCCCACATCTCCTTGGCCATTTGGATAAAAAGCACGTATCTGGCTGATTCGCTGCGGAAGATGGGCCGGGTATCGCGGGTGAAGAAAGCAGAGTGAGTCTTTCGACTGTTAACGTAGATGGCTGTGACTTGGGCTTTGATCGTGCCCATGAAGAGGACTGACTGGCCCTTGTAGACAGTTCTTCCCGTCAACTCCCCGACAGTCATTCTCCAAATATCTGACCTCGACAAGTACTGGTCTTTGAATGACAACTCCACGTGAGAAGCTTCTGTAGCGGGATTCGCCGCGTCCACCTTTACTCACGGTCAGTCATGTATTCTATTATATAGGGTCTTCAACTTCTTACCATAGTTAGGATGACCTGTGAGCCCTTCTTCATCCCAAAAGCGTCTGCGATGTGTTTCAAGACATAGACTTCAACGTCAGGATGCCGTGTCTTTGTCTCTTGTGGCATGTCCTTTGCGACAAAGAAATACTTGAAGCCTGCACCATCGCCATTCTGACATGCTGCTGACCCCTTGGAACCATAGTTTTGGTCCTGGCTCTGCTTACTGCCAGGGCCATGCCCGGTCGAAGCTTTTCGAATATCATCCTTGACAGTCGAGATGCACATCAACGTGCCAGGCTTTATATCGGCGCCTACAACATCGAAATTAAGCAGGACCTCGTCCCTAGCATAGCCCTCGTTGACCGTCACGGTGCATCGGCGCTCTATTCTTGTGCGCTTCTCCTCCTTGACGGTCGAATGGGTCGACACACTCGCGGGCGAGGCTGGGACTTCGGTATGGGTGCGATCTAAGCTCGATCTGTTGCGGAGATGCCAATGCGGTCCCTTGCGCGGGAACCTGGAGCTGTCATTTCGCGACATGAGATCGGGCTGTCGCTCGCTATTAGGGGATATTCGACGCGGCGCAATGCGATCCTGTCGGTTGCATGTTGGTCGGAGTAGATTGAATCGATAGATGAAGCAGATTGCAAGGCTATCGACTGAGAACCGCCGTCAATTACCTGGAGGCTGTCGCGGCAGAATCACGCCACCGCCTTCCGAGTTCGGAAGCTTGCTGTCGGCAATAGTTCCTGTGTAATATGATTGGTTAGTGAGAAGAGCTGCGAAGTTGATCGCTTTTCTTTAATGCAAGGTAATTTAGATGTACTACTTCTTTGCCTTGTGCCGTCATTCAAGCTTGAATTGTGTACATGGAAAGACAACCACCCTGCAACCCCACGATCTGCGTTGGGAATCCATGGAAGGCATCTGTAGGAGCTATGGCAGACTATAACCCAAGCAGTTTTATTCACCCGAGGAATCGAAATAAGAATGCGCAAATTCCATATGGTAATGCTAAGTCATTAAATAAACATACTGACGCTCAAAATACAATTCTATAACAGATTCTGGTGCTCGTCTCCTTTTCTCTTGTCCAACAGTGCTCTGTATAAGAACTCGTCAGAGATAGCATTGACCTTCTGCCAGCCAGATCATCATTGCCTTTTCATGGCCTGAAACTAAAAACGCTGTAGGGTAAATACAAGATCTCGATGCTGGTACTTGAAAATCTAGTCGAAATAGACTTTGCTCAAGTACCTTGAATGATGGAAGGAACGTATGCAGAAGCACGGGAGTGGTAGGGGGGCCGTTGAGCCTTGTGAGGCTGGCAGAGGAAACTCAAAAACTACTCCTGGCTCTCAGTCGGATACCCTATGAGAAGATTAGCAACTGTTGTTAAACTTGTTCAATCTGCTGGGTTAAGACTTACACCAACTACAAACAGCGATGATGGAATAAAGACAAATAAGAAGCCAGCCCTCTAACCAATGGCTTTTGCCATCGGCAATGAGGTAGTTGACGAGCAACACTGCTACAAACATGGTAGCAACCTGGAAGAGATCGAAACTCAAGTTCATCTCATCAATGCCCATTCCCCATCCGATAACCACTAGCAATGGAATAAGGAAGAGAGCAACCTGCAGACTTGAGCCAATGCATACTCCGATCGCTAGATCGACTTTATCCTTCATGGCGACGGTCACAGCCGTGGCATGTTCTGCGGCGTTGCCAACGATAGGCAAAAGGATGAGTCCAATGAACTCTTCTGACACGTTTCCGGTTTTTGTAACGGCATCGATAGAATCAACCATGAACTCGGCGCATAGAGCGATGATGACGGTGGAGAATGAAAGGACACCAACAGCAACCCAGAAGTGCAGCTGCGGTTCCTCTTCATCCTCCTCGTCTTCACCTTCCGGAAATCGTCGGGGGTTCATGAGCATCTCGGACAAGCGTTCGTTCTCCTCCGGACCTGTCATACCTCCTCCCACCAAAGCACCAGGAACAATGACACCTTGGCGGAGATCGCCCGTACCATTTCCACGTGACCAAGGCTTCGCAGCGACCTTTTGGCTTTCCTCGTTGAATACACTTTGATGTGTCTTGAGCTGAAAGAGGAGATATGCTGCATAAGTCAGGAGTAGGATGATTGCTGTACCGCGACTGAGCCGGGCGACATCGGTGGTTGGTGTATTTCTTTGAGCATCGAAAACTGTTGGCACAATCACTGAAGCAACTGCCAATGCCAACAAACTGTCTTTTGTCAGAACATGTAAAATGTTAGTCCGTTAATCTCATCACTTACCTCGCGGCCGTTTGTGCAACGGTTACATTGAAATACTGGTTTTCTCTGCGCAATCCTCCAAACAGAAAGCAGCAACCCAGAACAAGCAACAAGTTACTCAGAATTGAGCCCACAAGAGAAGTTTGCACAATCACAACCTGTCACGAGTCAGCTTGCTAAGATACCAAGAGAATCCAGTTCTGAGCAATACCTTGCCGTCTATGAGAGCGATGATTGCTACAATAAGTTCCACGGCATTTCCGAAAGTAGCATTAATCAGACCTCCAAGGACTTCGCCTGTTCGTAAGGCGATCTCTTCTGTAGCAAATCCGAGCATGGCAGCAAGAGGAATGATCGCGATGAAGTTGACGACAAATACAGCAATTCGGTTTACGCTGTGAACGTAATTTATAGCGATGCCAACGGGGGCAGCGATGAGTAGGACGTTGATCCATGAGTTGAGAAAGGTTCGCTGGATTTGGTTGCCGACTGTGAAAGGCTCCTTCGGTTGGACGTTTTTGAAAAGGCCTTGTTTCTTCTCGTCCTTTCCGCCCTTGTTTCGTTTTCCTTGACTGTCAAAATTGTTGGCCGGTGCGATTTTGGAGTCGTCGGGTCTTCTGTTTCGTAGTTGGCTATCCTCGCCTTGAACGAGCGAGCGCTGTGAGGTGGGAACATCGTCAACAGGCGAACCACCACTCATTTTCTCGCGGTCATATTCGCCCTCTCTACTCCGTGTTTCAGCCATTGTCTCTGCTGTCGACCACTCTCTGGCAGGCCCGCTCCGTCCAGGTTCGGTGTTTGCGTGTGTCAATTCTTCCCCATTTCCCTCTCCCTGTGGTTGTTGACGCTCCAAACCGGCGTCCGGAAAAGTGCGACTTCGGCGATCCCAGGCGACGTGACGAAAAGGGTTCCAAGATTGGTCGGTACTGGTACGGCTGAGAGCATGCGCTTGACGCTTGATGTTGAAGTGGTTAACTGTGACCATGACGGTGTGAGCAAGTAAACATGGAGGATTAGAAATAGGAGACCGATGCGTTTAAAAGAGCGTGGGGAGTGGAGAAAACTGTTGTTATCGAGGTACAATACGGGAATATGTAGATGAGAGAGTACATAGGTAAGGTAGGGAAATGGAGCCTTACACGAGGACATTGCCAAGAGCCCGAGCCGTTGCGTAGGGCGAAATCGTGGGTCGGTATATGTCACTCCAAAGGGGAAAGAAAAATGTTAAGCATCAGCAGAAGCGCCAAGAATTGGAGAAATGGGCCTTGCTGATGGGCTCCGTTTTGTTGCTTTACTTGTACCTCGTTGAATAAGTGAGGTCACCACTGTTTTGCCCCTTAATTGTTTTCGACGATATCAGTTCCGTCACTGGCTAATTGCTAGGGGACACGTCAGGGAACGGTCAAGCACTAACTATGGATTGGGTAAAAACAAGTTCCGCGTAATGTCGTATCAAGGAATAAGAGGCCTCCTCCTGTTCTAGGGGCTTTGCCTTGACCAACAAGCCTGATTCAGGGTTTCTTTCTGGACGCTCTAGGTCCCTGTGCCATCATCGTGGGCTACAGCACAGCCAACTACTTGAATCATATGATGCATCATCTCGCGTCTAGAAGCCAACTACTGCAGACGCCTCTTTTTGTGGCTGAGGAAATGAGAGGCCAACGACGTCTTCGCCCTCTTCTTCGAACGTGGTCCTTGACGTGTGCAGGGATTAGTTAATGCCAAGTCGGCCAAGAGATGCCGAGATCTGCTTGGAATCTTGGCGATCGGGCTAGCTTGAAACATAAAAGATTATGTCATCTGTGCATATCCTTATCCAATTATCCTGATTCTTGGCGCTCTTGTGGCTTTACTATTTCCTTCTTATTTCCCTTGACTCTCTGCTGTCTCACTGGAATATTTAAGTTAAGCCGGGACTGAGTCTTTAAGCTCAAGCCTTACGTCTTGGCTTTTATACATGCACACATTTAAGCAACATTGGCGTCAGGTTAGAAATCTTGGAAATGCTTCCCACGGAAATGCTTGACTTTAATGCTAGGTACCAAGGTGCCTAGCTAAACATTCCTTCCACTGTCCCCCTCACAAGAAAGGGTTAACAAAGGGAATTGTCTACGCATGAGACACTGTCCCTTTTTATCCTTTATCTCTTTATATACATTGACTTGTGCTGGTCAAGGAGAGGACTAGACTTGGCCCAAACCTCCGGGTACATTGATCCTCGATAACTTACCCTGTGGGGACCCTTCACAGCACGTCTTGATCATAGTCGGGCATGTCATCAGTTAAAAGTTTTCACATATACAGCAGCAAGTAAGGAGTTCGGTAAGGCCCTCAAGTTCAAGTCTCTGGGACCAAATGTACATTCAGCTAAATGGTACGGTACGCCTATCTCTCCTTGTCGGCATCAAAAGGTGAGCTACATGTTCCGTGACGTATGAGCTCAGGTATCATCAAATCGCAAAGCCGCTGCAAAGTTCCAAAAACGCCAACCCGTTGTTTCTTGGCTTCCTCTCTTGGTTCAGAAAGCCCGTTGATGCCATTGTCGGCCAAGCAACTGTTCCCATTGAAGCCCTCTTCAATGCCACCCATGGGGCCTGTAAAACGCCTTTCTTTCCCAGCATCATTCATAGCTCAGTTCAAAACCAACTCAAACCATTCAAATACCGTGCCCCATGCCAAATATCTTGCGCCTCGGTGTCTTATTAAATCCAGTCTCCATCAAGGTCTGCGTCCATGCTTGGCTCGGGTTCTCGGTTCTTTCTAGGGCGCCCCCGTTTACGTGGCTGTGAGCTAGACCGCGCACGCTTCTTGCGCCCACCTGGTGTGTGTCCACCCTTGCGCTTACGTCCCCTATCCGGCATTGCATCGCCATCCTCCTCCTCGTCCGCACTTGGAGTCGTAGGGTCCAAGTCCATCTGGTCTCCGTCGTCCACGACCTTGAACTCCTTGTCCACGTTGAGGAGTTCCACGACAGTGGTGCATTTCTGAGTCATTCGTTCTTGATCCTGAAGCCCAGTCATGTGCGACTCAATCTCCTCCCAGACCTTGTCTCCATGAACACCTTGAACCTTGACTGGTGTCTTGTTGAGATCCTTGGCCAGCGCCTTTGCCTTGCTGTCATGCCGATTTGTACCCATACCATAGAGTCGGCGTAGATATGTCCGCGTCTCCCACATGGACAGGAGAATAATGGAGGCTGTAGCAAGACGGCGAAGACGGTCTGGCTTAACGGACGGCGCGATTGCTGGCGCTGGCGTGGGCTGTCCATCAAGAGATGTTGACACAGATATCGAATTCACTGGAGCCTCAGAGATCGTGCCTGGAGGCACACCTGGTGCCAATGACTGCTCTACATCCATACGGACGTTGAAAACTTCCGACTCAATAGCTTGAGCGACTGGAGCACCCGTACTAGTCACAATCTTCTCGATCGCATTCACTGTTGTCTGTAGCTCTCCGACCGTCTGGTACTCAAAGAAAGCCAGATTTTCGGTAATGAACCGTGCGAAGCTCATATGGGAGGGAACATCCTCTGTTGTGTCTAGTGTGGCCAGTTCAAAGTCCAACAGGCCGCAGAGCTTGTCTAGAAACCGTTGACGGCTCTTCATTTTGCTGATCTTCAGGACTTCAATCAGGAAATGCAATTTAGACTGGAAAGGATCTTCTGTTGCGCCGCGTGTATCCTTTACAACGTCTCGCTGGTAGGCAAAAGCTGACTGCACTGCTTTGACATATTCTCGCTCAAGCACGGTCTCGTGTTTCTCGTGCAAGTGTCGGTGTTCAGAAAACGCCATTTCTGCAATTCTGCGGTTCGTCGACGTCTCAAGTGTTATCATAGTAACTCCTGTGGCCTTGGGATGTGTCAAGCCTTGCCGGTTGATGCTGCCGAGTACCTCCATCGCGAGGAATGCATGTTCGTCTTGAGTTGCGAGTGCGATGCGGGTTATGTGGTCCAGAAACCTCTGCGTGGTAGCGCTGGCAACATCGTCAAAAGCGGTCCCTCCCATAACTGTCAGCTCCCTCTTCTTGCCTGTAGCCGGCGCTTCTGCTGCTGTTTCAGACCGTTTTTCCTCCGTGAAGAGGAACTCTCGGATTGACTTTAAGATTACCATCTCTAGAGCAGGTATCTGTTCGTTGAAAACTTGTGTGAACGACGTCCAAACCTTGACTAGGAGATAGTTGCGTGGCGATGCTTGACAAATCAAGCCGAGTGCATCCAGTCCTGACTTGCGAACTTCAAACGGCTGAGCAGGTGCGACAAGAGGTGCTAGCCTGTCGATAGCGTACTTGGACACAGAGTCTCCTTTCCAGTTCGGGATCTTGTTCTTGAAGAAGCCGATGTGCTCCTCCAAATTACAATGTTTTGCAATCATGCCAATGATCAAACTGTAACCACAGACAAGTTGGATGCCAGTCTCATTAATGGGTCTCTTTTGGATCTGTTCGATCTTCATGAGACCGGATGCCACGGCACTCATTAAAGGCGTCACAACATTTAGTAGCTTGCAAACGATATAAGTGCAAGCAACCAAATCATCCATGGGGCCTCGCTGCTGAACCTTACTAAGAGCATTCAACAGATAGCTGCGCACCTCGGCAAGAAATTCCGAATGAACACTGGATAGAGTAGGTAGTACCCGAGTATAGATAATGGTCACCTGTCGGAAAGCCACCAATTCTTCAGGCTTTTGGAAACTGGCAAGGTGTGACTTAAGAAGACGGATTTGCTCAAAGTTGAATAACTTGGGGTCGGCATTAGCAAATATCGTAAGCACTTGCAACGCATCGCGTCCAGATGGGACTGTAGGGTCATCTGATTCAGGGTTGTCGATCAGCCCGAACATATTGGCAACGAGCTTAGTACAGACAGTGAACGGTCCACTCAAAGACTTGTCCTTTGGTTTGAGAATGGCCCTAAACACTTTGTCAAGCACCTCAGTAACCGTGCCGGATCTGACAGTTTGTATGACGAGCGATACGTGCTCATTGAGCGAGGTTTGATAAACAGCGGTCTCATCGTCTTGGTAGAACGGGGCAAACCAAACCTCCTCAATCATCTGCCTAGCAAGATCGCGAACACCTTCATCTGGATCCTGCACTCGACGGAGCAACCCATTTGCTATCAGACTGCGAAGCGCTTTGCTCGAGTTGCGAAGATAAATATCACGGGTAAGCTTCATTGCGCGCTTCCGTACACCAATGCCGTTATCTTGAAATCGATTGACAATCATAGGTGTTAATGGGGCCTCGAGGCCAGGACGCATGGTAATGCAATTACCAAGTAGCCCGAGGGCGGAGTCTCGAACCTGTGTCGACGAATCGCTAGCACAGTCCAGAATCCGGTCAATAACGGTCGAGTCACTGTCCAAGATCGAAGGATCCGTCTCTAGGACCTGATTGACACTCTTGAGACTTCTGCTCCGGACTGTAGCTTGGTCACTCGCCATGGAGCCAAGCAGAATATTAAGGATCTTGCTAAACGCCTCGCAGAGTAGCGAACGCAGCAAGACAATCGAGTACGAGAGTTTAGCTTGGTTTGGCGAGACGGTCTTGAACGTGTACTCGTTAACAAGCCATCTACGATCCTCAATCATCATCCTAAGCCGATAAGCAAGGCGTCCCAGCTCCTCATCTCGCTCCTCATCTCCTTCCTGGTAAGAGTCGTAGCCAGTGTGAACCCGTGTTGCCCAGTCTGCAATCAGAAATGAAATGGCACTTGATAAGTGAGGGTCTTCATTGCATTTGTTCTGAACATGCTCCAGAACGACTCGATAGGGTCCAGTCCAGCCTACTAACTGTTCCACTTGGTTCTTGTGTTCCAAGGCCTGATTGGCAACATCAGCAAGATATCGAGACAGGTCATCGGCATCGTTGCCCTCGGAAGAGCTCGCGAGTTTTTTAACATGAGAACGGAGGCGCGAGATGGCAGCACTCAACCCGCCCAAGAACTCCAGTGCCATGTTCTTGGCTGGAGCCGCCGTTTTGGGGGCCTCGAAGAGCTGCACCATCATGATCATTAAGAGACGAAGCAAGAGTTCAGCTGATGGCCAATCCGGCGAGTCGAGACAGGTGGTGAAATCTTCGACAAATAGATCAAGCAGGTTTCGATAAGGTGTGTCGCCCGATTTGGTTGAGCCGATGGCGCGCGTGACGATGAAGTTCACCACGTAAGATGCATTTCGCTGCGCAGCATCTGAGAGCGGAGCAGCCGAAAGCTCGAGATCCTTGATGGCAACAGCATGTTGCTTGGCACCTTGTATTTCATCCTTGATCGAGGAAACAAATTGCTTGGCCCCAGGTGCGCGCCCATCATCATCGGAACCTTCCTCATCGTCACCGTTGATGTCTCGCAACAGTCTATTACGGTGGTGATTCTTGGTATTGTCTACTCGCCCAGAACTTGCTTGGATCAACCTCATGATCAAGGCTGAGACAGGTTGGATGCTGCCTCCGCCGGAGAGCTTGAACTGCCGAGCACTTTGCTTCCCGACCGGTAACTTCTCGAGGGATGTGAGAATTTCATCAATGATGCCTTGACGTTGTTCAGGCTTGATCAAGAAAATCTGAGAAAGCATATCCATTGCCACGGAACGGAGTCCGTCAAACTTTTGGACACCAACCACAGAGTCTTTTTCGAAATATGCATTCTCCATAAAGATGAGACGAGATGCGGTATATTCAAGTGAGTTGATGACAGACTCGGAAAGCTCGATCTTGGTAACGAGCTCGGCCAGCAATGCGAACAACTTCTGACAGCAAAGGAAAATTGCTGTGATGGGTTTTTTGTTCTTGGAGAGCAGTTTGAAGACACCAGAGGAAGAACCCGATGGACGTAGCTCTACCAGAGGCATGACGATATCCTCCGTGACTTTCCTGAAGATGTCGGCACTTCTCTGGATAATGGTTTCCGAGTAAAGTTGCTTGTCCTCTCTACCACCTGAGAGAATACGCAAACATGTTCGAGCCGACTTCAACATCGTTTCCACCTCTGGAAGCTGTTGAACCCATGCGTCAACGGCATCCTCAGTCCAAGTCTCGTCAACCTGTATCTCTAGGCTTTCAACTTGTTTCAAGCTGGCATCACTCAGCTTCATGATGTGAACCAGATGCTCCACAGGAACCCGGTCAAAACACCTTAGAAGAATAGTCTTCTGGATCGCACCATGCATTTTCTGTTGTGAAGAGGCGGTCATAGCGACCTCTTGATCTGGCGTCATGGAAACGATATGATCATGGCCAGGCTCATCTGCAAGTACTCGTCCTACCGAGTTAAAAACATCGCGTACAAGCTTGTCAAGTGCGTGGAGGGCTGCCTCACTTCGCTGACGCTGGTCGAGGCTCTCCCCAATCGGGCCTTGACTACCAGATTCATCTTGCTTGCGAACTGACAGGTGATGTGGATCCTCCGGTCTCTCCTCGATTTTAAGATACTCTTCACGATTGATATTCGCAAGAGGAAGCTCGATTCGAAACGCGCCGTTTTGATTGGCATCGGGAAGATGTTGAGTAGGCAATTGAGTGTTGGTTGCTGAGGACTGTGGGGTCGGCTGTACCTGTTGCATTTGCTGGGCAGCAGAGGGCGGAGCTTCATGTTGGGTCACGTCCGACACCTCAATGCATGTGGATGGATCAAA
Organism: Fusarium sublunatum; assembly: GCA_013623665.1. Lineage (NCBI taxonomy): Eukaryota > Fungi > Ascomycota > Sordariomycetes > Hypocreales > Nectriaceae > Fusarium > Fusarium sublunatum. The sequence goes on along the minus strand of JABFFF010000414.1, from coordinate 3,228 downwards.
CTGTCTCTTAGACGGTATGGCAACTTCAATCCTAACAGAGTTCGACCGATGTGCCTGAGCATTTTGCGCTGGGAGACTATGCGGTTGCGGGGGGTTCGGCGAGTTAATCGAGGACGAACGTTGCTTAGGAGTTGGGTGGCCCCCAGCATGGCCGTTTATCTGTTTCGTCTCGGAAACGACAGGTTTCGTCGCTTTGAAGTAGCCTCCCACTTTATCGAAGACGGTTCTCGTGATCGGCGACAGTTTGTCTGCAAGGCTTTTCCCGGTTGGAGTGGTTGAATTTGTCCTTGAAACGGCGGAAAACTTGCTATTTGTCATGGGTTAGTACATCACCAATACTGTGCGCATCATATATTCCGTACTAGTGAGTTCGCTGGCTAGCCTTGATGTCCTGAAGGACATGGTCAACAGCCTGCTTAACGTTGCGCGGCATCTGGTGTTGGCCGGCGGCTTCTTCGTTTAGACTGTTGAACTCGTGGTCTTGGAAGAGATCGGTAAGGGGAAGAGCAGGAGAACCGGAGCCTAGAATGGGATCTGGAATTATATCTAACTAGAGTAAGAATGAAAGTGCCTCAAAATGCGATAAGGACTGACCAGAAATGAACGGGATCGTTGTGGTTTGTGGTGCGTAGGGCAGAGCTTCTTGTAACGTAAAAGGACGAGATATGTTAGGATTCGAGTCCGCAGTCCCCCTTTGAGCAAGAAACCCATTCGGGGGATTCCCGTGTTTATTGGGATGCATGTTGTTCATTCTCGCACGCTTCGATAGGCCGATTCATCACATAGTTCGAAGGGAAAGAGCAAACAGGCGACGGCGCATCGGGACTTGGCAGATAGAGTGCGTGATGAAGAAGACACACTGGGAGCGCTTGTTCGTAGGGATGTCTTCAGGTAGATGCGTCCGAGAAAGGATTGCCGAGGAGAAAAAACGGTGTATCAAACGTAGCCAAGCATTGCTGCCCACTTGAGTGAACGTAAACCGCGAGGTCGTAGCTTGGGGAAACCAACAGCCTCGCGAGCTTTCCTTGGATGTTTGATTGACAGTAATGGCCCGTGCGCTCAGGTACACCACCAGTCGGCGTTTGTTCCTACTGCCCCACTTTGGCCTTGCCAGTTTTTCCGAAGGACCCTGGCGAGTCTCGTTTGAGCTATCCATGGCTTGGCCAAATTTTTGTCTCTGAATTTTGCCGATCCTGCGCATCCCCAAGAAACACCTTTCGATTGTGTCAAGTTTGGCCCATCAATACACAATGTCTGCGATTGGAACCCTCGTCTTCTGTACCGACTGCGGTAATCTTTTGCCCGCGACAAAGGGTACCCAGAGAAACGTCTTGCGCTGCGAGTACTGTGGTGCCGAGAACCCAGGTTCGTTTGCNNAGACCACCGTCACGCAAACGAAGCCCTCCGATTTCCCATCTTTCCTGAGACAAAAACTGCAGTCAAGCGTTCAGGCCGTTGAGAAGCACAATCTGCAAACCGAAAGCACCGCGCACGAAACATGCCCCAAGTGCGGACGTGAGGAGGTCAAGTACACCAATGTGCAGCTGCGCGGTGCAGACGAAGGCTCAACTGTCATCTACATTTGCGACTGCGGCAACTCGTGAGAAACCCGACATCCTTTCTATTGATATGATCTAAACTTTTTTTTAGGTGGCATGAAAACAACTAGACGTAATACTGGACAATGCCAGCGAATTCATAAATCATGCTGCAGTTCCTGCAGTCTCAGGAATCAAGGCATATTCGGTCTCTCCACCCTTCTCATACTCGGCGATGTCTAGCGCAACGATGCAGCTCTCTCGAACGACCTTTTCCTTGTCGTTAAGGAATTTTCTTAGGATATCTTCAACACCATCTTCTTCGCCAAGGCTTCCTAGCGCCTCAGCCGCCTCGTGTCGAACCATGCTGGCCTCGTTGACATCACTCAGCGCTTCAGTAAGAGCAGGAATGGAAGCGGGGTGCGATAGTTGGCCGAAAACGAAAGCAATCTCGTGACGAAACAGAGCAGACGAGTCGGCAAATCCTTTGGCAAGAGCAAGGACAGCTGGTGTGGCAGTAGGCAAATCGGGAGGCGAGGCGAGGTCTCGAAGGGCGAACATGGCGCGGTATCGTAGGAAGAGGGGCAGGCTTGTGTCCATGAGTTTTCGACCAAGCTCTTCAACTTCTGCCTCCTTTTCGGATTCGGGCATCGGGGGCGCGGGGTCGATAGAGGCAAAATCACTAGAGAATAATGTTAATCAAGGGGCAACCCAAGACATGATTTGACAAACCTTGGGCGCAACTTCTCCTGTCGTCGCTCCTCTGAGTTTTCCCATTCGATACGTTCAATCGCGATTTCGCAAGTCTCGATAATGCTAATGTCCTCCTTCTTGCGATCGCGGTACTCGCGGAGAATGTCCAAGTTGTCTGCCCAGCCAAGGGCTCCTAGGGCTTCGGCGGCTTCGTGACGGCACATAGGATCCTCCTTCAGGTCCGCAAGGACCTGACGGAGAGGCTTGACGGCAGCGGTGTTGCCAGTCTGACCGAGACAGTAGGCAAGCTCGTGCTTGAGTAGAGCAGAGGGTGAAGCAAAGCCGGCGGCGATGGCCTCGATGGCTGCGACCCTTGTAGCGTCATCGTCCGAGGTGGTCGCAACGTGCTTCAGGGAGAAGAGGGCGCGAAAGCGGATGGGAAGAGGTGTGTCCTCAGAGCAGAGTGATTTTCTCAGGCTCAGAACCGTGGAGTCGGCCGACGTGGAGTTCTCCGGTGTAACAGCAGAAGGCGACATTTTGGGCTATCAGGATTATTCTTGATGGCGATGACAGTGCGCCGCGAAGTCAGGTCAGAATAAATTCTTCGCGGGGTGAGGGCTTATCTTATCAATGACAAACTACCCCGCCGCCGTACCAAGACAAAGCATAACTCTTGCAACAGCTACCTACAACTTATTACCACTGGAGTAAACATAACTTAGAAAATATATCAAAATAATCTTTAAAAACTAAGAGATTTAATTATACTATAGCCTCATGTAAAAAGTAATTATATATATAGGAAATATTATTCTAAAAGCAAAACACTAAATATCAGCTTTATTAGTACAATGTATTATTCAAACCCGGTGCCAAAAATAAAGCGAAGTCTAGACATATGTGAAACACCGGATTTGAACCAATAACCTCCAGGAATTCCCAGATTTCATATTAATTTAGTCACAACTTATGATATAGCATCTTGTTGTCTTGCTTC
>JABFFF010000413.1:0-15114 GCA_013623665.1 Fusarium sublunatum | reverse complement strand
GAAGACCGCCGTTCAAGAAACAAGCAAACGGTATATAAAATCAATCGCCCTCCCTCCCTCCCTGTCTCCTCACTCGCACACCTTCCTTCACCATCGAGTACATGAAGCCAACGCCCATGCCGCGAACAGAACAGACAAATGAAATTCAACAAAGAAAACCATGGTAACAAGCCCTCCAAGTAGCTTACTGCCCCAAGGTAAAGAGAACAGAATATTCCGTGGTATCAGTATCCATAACGCCAAGCCCTTCCGTCTGATGTGGTCGTAGTACATGGGTCAATATGTGTCGAGATGTTTGTGTTGTGTGGCTGAAAGTCGTGTTGTCGTTATAGATCGTTTACCAGCCCTTCTTCCTAGCGAAGCGCTTGTTCAGCAGGGCCAGCACCTTGGGCACATTAAACTGGACATATTCGAGATCAAGGTCGTCTTGGTTATCCTTCTGCATCTCAAGCAAATCATCCAACTTGAGATCCAATTCAAGTAATCCCCTGTTCCGGCCTGTATTAAGTTTAGTCTAATATTCGCATGACTGGCACACAAGACAACTTACCCTTGTAGTGTAGAGAGATAACAAAGGTTCCTGGCAAGGGGCTGGTGAAATTGAAGTAAATGTTGGCCCGCCTATTATCAGGAACATTGCTCTTCTGAATGACGCCCTCCTTCTCAAGCTGCTGATGTGTGAACTTGTACGGACCGAGGACCTGCTGCTTCTGCTGTTTTCTCTTGGTGCCCTCGCTCTGCGATCGAACATTGTGTAGGTAGCTCTTGTAGGTCTCAAGCTGCCCGTTGAGATAGACATTATGGTCACGGATAGTCTTGTACACCTCCTGCAACTTCTGGGTCTCGGTGATAACACCCTCCTTGAGAGAGCCCAGGTGTTGAAGCTCTTGCTCGACTTCGTCGCGAAGGAGACCAAATTGATCACTCTTGTCGATAACGCGTAGTTCTTGAAGTTGAGAGAGCAGCTCCATCGCACGAATACCTTTGCGCACCATCACTGCATCGCTGCGGTTTGTAGCTGCGGCATCAGCGATACGTTCCAGTCGCAGCGGTCTTCTGGCTACTGCGCTGGTTGATGGAATCGATCGCATAACCTGCACAAAGATGGACTTGGCTTCCATGAAATACACTTCCTCCTGGGTGATATCCAGGGCTGCTGTCAAGTCGCCAATAGCCGACTCCCATCTGCTGAATAACGGCAAGTTGATAACTCTGTTCTCTTTGCGCGGCAGCTGAGCCGGCGATGGTCCCAACTCCGCCATGATGATGGCGAGGTGCGAATTGTCGTCCTTACACAGCTCATCGTGATGCTTGTCAATCAACCCGTGCATAGCGTAGACTTCATTGAGAGTGATCTCCAGTTCAAGATCCTTCTTGGACAGCGCAACGTAATTATCCATCTCGAGACTCTCGTAAAAGTCTTGAACTTCGCAGAGGTCGAGCATGAACTTGTTGATCCTGTCCTTGTTCTGATGAATAAATGGTTGGAGCTTAGCCATGTACGGTTCCTTTGCGTAGGATGGCTTGTTTGCGAGATTCTGAAGCATCTTGGCGATGTAGGTCAGAGTTCGTCGCGGTCGCTCGGCCGGAGTTCCATCGATGAGCATATATGATTTGGGAGTAACTATCGCGGGGTTGATGAATCGCAGGAAGAAGAAACCGCCGATCAAAGTACAAATAACCTGGTCATTAGCATCGGGATACTTGCGCTTGGTCAAGCTCCTGATCTGCTTGCAAATCCAACGGATACCGTATGGCGCTTCCTCGAGTCCCTCAATAATGGTGGTCAAGAAGCCATTAGCAATCTCGGTCAGCATTGTTAGACGGGGCTCGATGATGGCCTGAACTTGAGGATTCTCGGCAGCTTGCTCTCCTGTAATTCCCTTGGGAAGGTGAGGGGGTAGTTGACCGGTATCCTCCTCGATCTGCTCAATCATTCGCTCGTAGACCTTGAGCGGGTTGATCTCAAGGTCAAGGTCCCTCAACTCGATCAAGCCGTTGATTCTATCAGCGAGTACTGACTTGAGGAAACTTTGACCGGGACCTCTTCGAGTATATGTAGTCATCATTCGTGAAACCGGGGTGTTGGCCCGGAGCAGGGAAGAATAGTCTGGTGTGTTGTCGAACTGGTATGTCAAGACGGACTAGAATTTGTGAGACTTGAAAAATTATCACAGCTTTCAAAGCGTACCTGAAACATAGTGAGAAGGAGATGTTCTTCGCGACTCTCGTACTGGTTTCCGTAGATTGTGAACATGACAGTCTGCAAGAGTGAATCGATTTCGGACATCGAAACTAGCCTGCAGAGATGCGCGATGTGCCTAGGCTCAGACTGTAGCAAGAATAGGAGATTTCCATATTTTTGCGTCTTGTCGTCGTTGGGGAAAACACCCTGCTGCATCTCGAGAGCGTCTTCAAGATGACTGGCGACTTCATTTTGCTAAAATGATGATTAGACTCATATCATTTCACAACCACAACAACATACCTCTTCCAAAGCCATACGGTTTTGAATCAGCAGAGCGATTCGAGAGTCCAGATACCGCACATCCTTTTCTAGAACGAAGTTCTTCTTAGACTGTGATGAGATCTTAGACTTAAGATCACGTAGTGCCTTTTGCGCTGCAGACAGAGTTAATCATTGATCCTCAGATTCAACCATATCAGCAAATATTTACCTTTGGCAAGCTCATCTTCAATCTGGAGTTCTCCTTCGTTGGCCGAAATCGACATGTATAATGCCGACATGGAGTAGCGCTTCGATTGGCGCGCTGAGCGCGAACCATCGTAGGAAGACATGGTGTTTTGACGTGATATAGGCTGAAATGAGGAAGAGGAGGCGGTAGAGGCTCGAGAAGGCGTTTGCAGCATGACGGACATAGTGTGATTCACGACGATCCAGTATAGTATTAAAGGCTCAGGCTCGCGAGCCTCTTAACCCCGGAGAGCGGATAATTATTACAGCTTTGAGTTCAGGCGTTTCAACTGTAGAATGGCCGAAAAGGTAACGAGTCACCTGTCTCGGCTACCATGAACTGAGATAGAGCAAGGAATGGCCGTCGAGCAACTGGACTAGCGAGGCAAACGGTGGCGGTTTTTAACGAGGTTCGGTCGAGAAGAGTTACAGAAGCAGATAGCTCGTGAAATAGCAGTTGGAAAACTATCAACGATGTAACGACGTCGGTATCGATGTCTGGTATGCGGCGAGCACGGAAGGTCGAGCGCGCAACTAGGAGACGGTCGCTGGGAGGACAGACGCAAGCGACAAAATGGAAAGCGGCGATAGCAACTCAATGAAGCGACTCTGTGTCGCAAAGCAGACTTGGGGAAAACCCTCGATCTCACGAGGGGCGTAGGAAGCGTTCGGGAAAGAAAGAGGCGCAAGAAACACGACAAAACGGCGGCGGATTGATGGTGATAGCGAAAGTGGAGGTGGTAGCGGTGGTGGTGTTGGTGTTGGTGTTGGTGGTAAGGTAGGAAGGAGAAGGGGGGCCCGGCCACTGTTGTGGAATTGTACAGACAAGGCGACAAAAGTAAGGTAACTGGCCAGGGAGGTACTTGGCGCGGAGTGGTTCAGATAGCAGGTCGCAAGGTACCTGGCATGGGCCAAGCTGTACCTATTGTCGGGCAGATTTATGCACGGCTGAGACGCGGACTTCAGGAGGGAGAGACGGCGCGTGGGACGGTCGGTGGATCGTTGGCGTTGAAAGCTGCAGGGTCGTGCGTTGCAGGCTTGAGTGTGTGTGTGTGGGTGTGGGGGGGGGAAAGAAAGAGGAGGAGGAGGAATAATGTAGAGTACCTAGACGAAACGAAGGCGACGATGAAAGGATGATGATTTGCGATGGGGAATGGAAATGATCGACGTTGAAGAAGAGGACGAAGTGGAAGAAGCGAAACAAGATGGTCAAAAAGTAACGAGACAAGCAGACAAACGGGTGATTGAAGGGAACCTGAGAAAGCAGGAGTCAGGGGCAGCTAATGTCAAGGTAGGTAGGTACTAGTTGAGGTACTGTAGGCAAGCAAGAAACAAGAGCTGGAGAGACGGAACCTAGGTTAGTAGGTAAGAGGGGAAGAGGCTGCAGTACCTAAGGTACAGTACAGATCGGTACCTGAGATGATGATGATGCCCAGTGGAGGAGGACCTCTGAGATGGATGGTGGGAGTGGGATAAACGTGGCCGTCTGCCAGCTTTAGGCTAGAATTTAGGTACTGTAGCTTAGTACTCTGCTTCTATCAAGTTGGTGTAGAGCCCAGGAGCTTTACAGGTCTTACGTCTGACGGTACTTTGGAGATTCATTCAGAGCCTGGGTCTACTAAGCGATGCAGTCAATATCACAGCAATTCAGTCCAACAGACACGCTTGCTACACACCCACACTCCATAGCCGATGGAAGAGTCAAGAACCTGACATTGTAAGTTTAGATAAGGGACATAGACGACCAAGCCAAGCCCTGAGGGTTCCATAGATTGGCCAGGATCAGGGGGCAGAGACGAAAGTCTGAGAAACGGAAGAACTTGGGGTGGAGTGCAGTGACGCCGTCTAAACAACATCAAATCGCTAATTAGAGCGGGCTCTCGCGGCGGGAACTCTCAGCAACTAACGTCTCTGACGATGTACAGTAAAGTGCATAACAGGTAGGATGATAATGCGGTCACGTCTCGACATGCGTCAACAACCTCAGACATTTGAAAACAAAGCCCTTCGCTTGCGATGTCCTAATCTGTGACTGCCTGCCTTGAATGTTGCCTTGACTATGCAAGACTCAAAGCTTGTCGCTTGTTTCTCTCCGCAAAGAATCTGAGCAGTCGCCTTTTGAATCTGCGTGTGGAACGGAGGCGTTGCAAAGGCGGCGTTGGCGGGGTCTCTTTGACAACCGTAGTCCGGCTTGGTAGTACCGAGTTGCTACCCGTCTGCTCCAACAAGAGACTCGATGGCATGAGCGGAATTGATCATCCTGTGGTTGCCAGACCGCCAGTGTTGTCGAGGTCGATCAGAGGGATGATCTTAAGTCCCCTATTATGTGTTTGTTGGGCACTGACTGACTTCCTATAGACAAGGATCCATTGGTAAAAATTCTGAGGTTATCGTTAGAACACGGTCGACTTAAAGGTCCGTCCGTCCCCCAAACACGACTATATATGTATTGGACCCAGAAGCTGCGACCTTGTCGATACCCAAGCTGAAGCCAATTTGTAGCAACGGCTATTGCACCAAAGCTTCACAGAGCCGGTGCCCATCCGAGCAACAGGAGGGTCGGCGTGAGTGCTCACTGGTGGACAAGCTGCGCTCCCAAAACAGTCCTCGTGCCTGGATGAGTTTGGTTTTGGTTTTGGTTTTGTGTGAAAGGGACGCTTGTCGAGGGGCAACCAGAGAGAGGGATATCCTTGCGCGCCAAGCCAGGGGTAGATTGGGACCATCGCCCGCTTTGGGCTAGGCGCAGGACGGGCCAGCAGGGCACAAGGCACAAGGCTCTACCTAGTTAAGTGCCTGCTTATGCATTTACGGGTCGCTGTGGATGCCCGCGTGTGCGAGATGATGGACGAGGTCGTGGTGTTGTTGCGGTTGTGGTTGTGAGTGTGAGTGTGAGTGTGAGTGTGAGTGCTGTGGCGGTGGCGGTGGTGGTTGATAAAGACATTGTGCAATTTCGTCGGCCAGCCATTCATGAATTGTCTACCTAGGAACCTGCTAAAATTGAGGTCGGTCGCCGCCAATTCCTCTCGCTTCTAATACTATCCCCAACTAATATAGGCCCGTGTGACTGACTGACTGAGGTCATGATGCTCTTAGCAAGCGAGTAAACCCACCTTCTTTGGGGAAATAAAGACTATCACATCAGCCCCATCAAGCCCCATGTCTAATCACCCTTTTACTTCCTTCAGCCCATTTTTAACAAGATGAAGAAATAACAGAAAGAAGAAGAAGAAAAACTTTGCTCTGTCGATCCTCCGTTTAGCATTAGGGGCGATCTCTAGTCGGTTTCCACTCGTCTAGTTCCTGGATTATCATCGTCTTGTCAACTGTCTAGACTGTTTACGCATTCCAAGCGCTGTATGTCTCGCATCACCTTGTCTCTCTTTGCCTGGACGGACCCATCAACCCATGTCTCTTGCGTGCTGTGCCTCTTTTCAAGGTTCCCCTGCCTGCCATGCGAGGTCCCCTGTCACTTATCTCGTACAATTCGACCCTTGATTTTAGAGTATTACTTAGGTATCTTACTTTATATAAAACCAGTTAAAAATACCGTAGAATTTTAGAAATAGGCATTTTTACCTCCAATGAAATATCTAGTTATTTTTACTTAAAATTCTTGTAAAATAGAGCAATATCTACCTACATTTCCTCAACACCACTAGGTACAGTTAGGTGCCTCGGTAACAAAACGCAAGGGTTGTATTGTACCTCGATACTTACGGATACTGCATACTGAATTCAGCAAAGAACGATACCTGGTTGCTGGCTCCCTGTCATGTTGGTGGATTGCAGTTTTGAGGCATTGTCGATCACCGGCAACGATACAACAAAACGGTAGCAGAGTTTTGAAGATCGCCATCTATTAATTACAAGGTAGGTTAGTTCTCAACCCAGCAACCCAGTTAAAGGGGTTCTTATCACATAAACTAGGAGTTTGACAGTCCAAGGTTTCGGTTATGATACTCCGAACTTGCTTGGTGATCATCAAAATTGCATCCTGCTCATATAGACTTGTGGTCCTCTTCTATCAAGAAGTGGGCTGTTAAACTGTCTGTCCGTTGGCTTGCAACTGCTATGGCTTGGCGGCAACGGCTGACACGGTGGCATGTTGTTCTCAGAGTCCTCCTTTCCACATTCTTGTCTCGATATGCCATGCAAGCCACACATTATCTCTCTAATAACGAACAACGTCTTTGATGGCACTGTTGCGGGATGGTTTCATCGGTGGCTAGACTGATTCAAAGCCTAAGCCACGCCAACCCTTTGTTTTGAGCCTTTGGCTGAATGCTTGGATACTAAGCGTTAATTGTGCCAATCATTGCCCGACAGTTGGGCCATGGCTCAGTGCCACAGTGTCTTTGCGGCTGCTTCTCATATATCGTTCAGACTATCGTTTACTAGTCCACAGCCTCCTCTCTCAGGAACGTAACAGGAAAGCAAAAGCCGAGCCCAACCGTTCAACAGCGCTGATCTCAAGCAGCAATCTTCAACTCAGAGCTCGGAGAATAGAGAATGCAACAGACGTCAAAGCGTGTGATGAACTAGCAACGCTGCATATGTACCTAAACTAGCCCGCAACGCCTTGTACATAGACGCACATCACGATCCATCGCCAAGCAGGACGCGGCTTTGGCGTCGGGCCAAGAGTCAACGTTGAAGACTAGCACACTCCTTGCCTAAACTCCACCACCACGAGAATGTCCCGCCTGCAAGCACGGTCGTTGAACCCACATCTCAACGCTTGTCATTTCTGACCTCACCTCACCCACGTCTGTCGGTCAAGTCAAGTCGGGCATGATATGGGTCCTTCTCTTGCATGTACACTTACATAACGATACTGTCAGCCTACCCCTGCCACCAGGTCCTGTCCAGCCTATGGGAGAATTGTGCCTGAGATGCGGCGTAAACTTACAGGACCACACGTCGATTTCGGTACTTGAATTGGATGCCAGCAACTGCATGTACAGCTGGCAACAATCAGATCACTCAAAGACTACGTATTCTCCTCCTAAATCATCACTCTCCATCTGGGGCTCCAAATGGGCCATTAAAACCCTTGATCGAGTGCTTGAAACGAACATCATTCTGCTCGCGGGACGAGCCTAGTTTATCTCCAGCATGCACACCCGAATGTCATGTAATTTATGCGACGCCCCGTGCCCAGGCTCGGTTGGTTCCGGTGTCAGGTCGCTGAACCTTCAGCATCAAGTCTGGGGCCTAGCCGATACTTATTCGTCGTTCCAGGTTCGCCGTCACATCCTTGCTCACGACAAGGGTTACCTATGTCAGTAAGTCATGACTAGCAGTACAGAAACCCTGTTCTTGAGATCGAGCTCGTATACAGACAACTAAGTCATTAAAGATAGTAACGAAGGTTCGACTAGTATCAAGAGAATTGATAGAGTTGCGGCTTGATGCAAGAAACAGACTTGGCCAGGATCGAATGATATCATATTATGGCAACCCATGTAAGATTTAACTGTATTTTTCGTCACTGTTTGATTAGTGCGTCGACTTCGACAAGTGTGAATACTCCAGTCAATAGCGCAGCTCGATAATGCCTTTATATTCATGGCAATGTGGTGCATATAGATACAATAATCTTCAGCCCACTCAAGTCCCTGAGATGCCACCACATATATCTCAGTTGTCTGGCAAGAACCCAATCAGGGTAGAAGTTTTCACATAGATGATGTCCTCGACTGCAGTATTCTTCCGTCCATGTTCCCGGAACACACCTGTTTCGTCAACATACCAATCCTCTGGTTCATCCTCGAACAGCAGCCGCTTTTTACCCATCGCTTGAACCACAGCCGTCACCTATTCGGTCGAGTCCCTGGGTGGCAAGTCTTGGACGTTGTCTAGGTGCTCCTCGCTGTGCGCCAAAGCAGTCTCATTTCTTCTTTCCGGTAATGGGGTGAGTATGAGGATGTTGTTGAAGTAGTCTTGGTAGTCCTTCCTGTAGATGAACCCTATAGGACACTCGGAATCGAAGGAGTCATATTCCAGCAAATCAACATACTCTTGGCGTTGAAGCTCATACTCTCCAGACCCCTGTTGCTGGCGAGGTAGGTAAAGGAACCCACGCATCTTTTTACTGTGGGTTTGGATAAAGATACCGCTCTCGATATGTTCAGGTGTGGATTCGCCGGTGGAGGTAGCGTCCCCTTGTTGATCTTGAGACTCAACTTTGAAGTCGACAATATGCACGATATAAGTGTGTCGGCGCCAAGTAGGAGTTGTGGCGAAGATGATAGGAAGCGGTGCCCGTAGTAGGTTTCCATTCAAGGTATGCGACATGGCTTCTGAGGAGTGGTATAGATTCTTCAATTCAGTATTGAGGCTGATCGACGTCAGGGATGACTGGGCGACACTTGTTGTTGCCATGATTGCGGCTTTTGTGTCAAGATGAGTTTTATCAGAAGGAGGACGGTGGTTGTTTATAAATACTTGTGGTGGTGGCTCGGGGGTGAATGGACGAGAGAACGGCATGGCTCGTTTGTGTAAGTGACGATAGGTTGCAAACGCAGGTAAATAATGGCGGTCTTTATTGATTGCGTGAAGGTAAATGAAAGTCATAATGCAAATCACAGCTGGTATACCTCAGGTATTGATTTCTGTGTTGGTTAACTCCTAAGGCAGACACGTTTAAACACTGACAGCGGAAGGCATGCAGGTAACCGATACCGGCAAACACTTAATATTGTGCTCTTACACAATAGATTAGGAACTCCATAGGCATGACCTGTTAAATCTTTAAAGTTGAGATTAGATCTATTCTCTCTAGTTTAAGTCTTTCTTGGTCTAATAGTGATTCAGGGGAACATTTATATCATTTATTTTATATCACCTTGTTCCGTTGAGAAGTAGTTCTGCAGCCTACTGATTCACTGAAGTTGGAGAAGGAAATAAACAATATCTACCGATCAGACACTATGAACTCATTTTTATACGTTTTCTGTATATACCATAAAAAAGAATATATCTAAAAAACCAGCGTTTATAATGCATCTGAGATTTATCTCAAATGAGCTGAGCTAAGTAGCTGAGCTTCTTAGCACGGTGGAGCTTAACGTGATGTCATTTGCGATTGCACCACAGCTGTCCCGAGCTCCGAGCTTCACCCTCCACATAAACCTCTACGAGCTACCTCAACGGCAATTGACGACCCGCAAACCTCAAAGATAACCCGCTTTCTACACGAATCGCTTCAATTATTCTCCAGCCATGGCTTTCCGAGCTTCTCTCCGACGTGTCGCCTTTGCCAGGCCCGCTGCTTCTGCTGCCCGAGGCTTCCACTCGACCCCTCGAGCTTTCGTCAGGGTCGGCCAAGAGATCCCCGACCTCGACGTGCTCCTCGAAGACTCGCCTGGAAACAAGGTTAACCTCGCCGAGGAGTTCAAGACGTCCAATGGATATATCGTCGGTGTCCCTGCCGCTTTCTCCGGTACATGCTCCAGCAAGCATGTCCCCTCGTACATCAACCACCCCAAGCTCAAGGAGGCTGGTCAGGTTTTTGTTGTCTCTGTCAACGATCCCTTTGTGTAAGTTCTCTCCTCATTCGGTCTGTGAGTCACCAGAATTTGAGTAGGCTTCTAACTTCCTGATCACAGCATGAAGGCTTGGAGCGAGCAGCTTGACCCCGCCAAGCAGACCGGAGTAAGTCGACCTCGATGCATATAAAACGCCCCAATCCGCCGTATGTGGGCATATATCTTACTTTTGTTCAGATTAGATTCCTCGGTGACCCGACTGGTGAGTTCACCAAGGCTCTGGACCTTGGCTTTGAAGCGTATGCTGTCTTCGGTGGTATGCGTGGTAAGCGATACGCCCTCAAGGTAGAGGACGGCAAGGTTAAGGAGGCACATGTCGAGCCTGACAACACAGGTAGCGCCGGTAAGTCAATTTCGATCTCGACACATGATAATCGTGTCAACTTGGAGGCTAATGTGATGCTTGACTAGTTTCCATGGCGGACCAGGTTCTCAAATAGATAGGCCATGCGGCAAGTGTGCAGAAACAGTGACTGTAAGGGCCAATTGCGCGGTATATCTATCCACATTTGCCACGTTATCAATGGAAATACTGTAATCATATGGTGTCTGCTGAAGTACGCTCGGCTATCCGTATGAATGCTTTGGATATGTTGCTATTGATGTTGGGATGCCTGAAACTGCAGTTGGCTCGGCGTTTTCCAGCAGTAGAATTACAAACTCCGAACAGAAAGCTTGAGTTAGCTACTGTGAACATTTAGGCAACTTCATGAATCACCTCGTCTATGTCCACTACAGCGTTATCTGCAGCCATCGACTACTTATACTTTCTCATTAAGATCGGGATATGCAAGCCTCATGCATGAGATTTATCTTGGTGGGGATTCAACTTGATAGGGTTGTCTCCTTGTAAGATTCTATGTGAGCAAGTGGGTAATGCCTTCGAGACTTCTTCTGCGACACACATCGACGAGGGCCACGCAATCAGTCAGTCCTTCTGTTCGACAATGAACAGACAATGTTGCCAATGACAAAGTCAACTCCTACTTGAGTTGCAGCATCATTCAGCGCAAATTTAGCCGACAACATATCTAGAGGCCATGTCTTTTAACAGTATCATCCATTTCAATCAAGAGTTTTAGCACTAACATGAGTATTAAATAGCATGGTGAGCAATATCCTGATATTGGGGGTTGACATACCCTATATCTATTCCATGACTGAAGTTTACATATGTAACGACCGACCAATTTGGACCATCCACATCATAGTAATTGTCATCAAATAGCTGTACACATTCACTGGGATACCATTCGAGGCACCATGTCATGTATCGTGTATTGTTGGTATAGGGGTTATATTGTTGTTGCTGAGCGCTGAATGACTCCTCGAACAGACTCAACCTGTGTCATACGCCTGGATATCAACGCGTCCATATCGCCATTTGAACCATAAACTGCTGTCTCGGCTGCACACGTATACTGCACCGGCAACCAGGTAGATGTTCATGAATCCTAAAGTCATACCCTTACCTAGAGATAGTTGCGAACAAACAAAAGTCACCTATGGAACTAGTCTCCCCGAGTGGAGAGCTTGATAAAATTACATCAAACGCTATGAATCGATTACGCCAGAGTGAGACAGGGAACGCTTGGATGATTCGATAACCGAAAAGATCCATCAAAACGAGACAACGCAAGGACTCTTCCAACAAGGCTCAATCGCCGTGGCCCGAGATGACGATCGCCGGCTCGCCCCGTTGAAGCTCGGATATGAGGAGCTCATCACAGAGCACCGCAACGGCGACGAATGAGAAGACATCGCCAGGGCTCGGTCTCGTCACCCAAAATGAAACGGAAGGCTGAAGCTAGACAGGGACCGAAGTGAGAGCTATTGCGGGTTTGGTAAAGGGGCCGCGACGCGTTCGAGACGCGATATCATGGCCGCTCTGTATGAGTGGATGAGTTAAGCGCGCAACAAGGGTATTGGACAAACCGTCGAGAAGGCCAGCGGCGAATCAGAGTAGCACGATGAATTAGAGATAGTCGGATATGAGACGGTCGCGTACGACCCGGGCCTAGTTTCGGGAGAAGGGCTCTAGAATGGAGTTGAGGGCTTGTCATTGTAAGTGAGACTCGCTCGCAGTGGTATGAAACCTGATGCTGTGATAGTGACGATGACGATCAAAGGTGAATGTGACGAGCATCGAGGCCCGAATGTTGAAATTGCGGCTGGAGTGATAACCAGGCATTACGATCACGGCATGGTAAACATGCACACCGGCCTCAAGTCAAAGACAAGGCTGTTAAAGCCACTGGTGACTGGAGTAGGCACAAGACATGGTGTGGTCAGGCTAGCAGCACAAATAGGCTGATATCATAAGAGATAATCATCAACGTCAAAGGCATCTCAGTTGACTTTTCATGGTGCAGCAAGGCGTCAAAGAGACAACGCCTAACTTGACGCCAGCATGAGGCCAAGACGAGGCGTACGAGCTTCGTCTAGGTCGTGATGCAATCCACCGGGCTTGGTCACGCTGACCATGGCTGTCGATATTGGGCTGTTATACATGCTATACTGGATATCAGGGCGGCTACATGCATCTCTGCTGTGAGATGGGATGATTGGGATGCCATTAACCACGGCGCAGATGTTCCGTCATGACTATAATCACATGTGGCAGGGCAAGTGTGTAAGATGAAATGCGTCATGTCAAAAGGACGAGTTACCAATACTCATCTCAGCCCAATCTGTAGTCGACCCAATCGGAATATTAACGATCCAACATCGTTGTCGGCGACGAATCGATACATGAAGCCTCAGTTCCGTACCTACCAATGTAGGCAAGCAGACAGATGTTCAACCTCATGTTTCTTGCATCAAAGGAAGAAGATGAATCTGTACCCAACCACACCAACTCGTCTTTAGCCAAGCCGCAAACCAACCTGTGACAACTGGCCAACCACACGCATGCATCAGTAACCACCAGGCCACTGTCATCATCATCACCGAGACACAGGGATGCACACCACCACGCGGCAAGCCCCACCATCGATACACGACGAGATATAACGGGGAAGCAATATCACTACCTACCTTTGCATTGTACTGCATGCGATGCGATGCGGTGCGTGAGATCAAGCACAACCCACAGCGCACCAAGGTACTCTGGCCTGATTTCTGCTTCCGTAGTTTCACTTCACAATTCCGCGCATCAGAGCATGATGATCTTACATCAGTCTTTTGACGAGAGAGGGAGTCGTCGATCCAGTACGCGCCGCGTCCGCGCAACACCAAAACTGCTCGTTCACAAACGGACCCTTCGGCAGGTTGTCCCGCACATCCCAACGAGGTGCTACGACCGTGCTACTTGACCGTGGTCCACAAGCCAAGGATCCACGGCCACTCACCGACTCCGTAGCTCTTACGTACGAATGAAAAGGCCAACGACAGGGCTAGACGGCAGTAACGCAAGATAAAGAACCAGCCGTATATCCCGTTCTTGGCTCGTGTTCAACTTGAACAGCATGCTCATAACCTTGCATCAAGAGCTGGTAATAATGCGCTATAGATGATTGTCCGGTAGCACATCCAGTAGACAAAGCGCATGGATTGATTCTCAAGCTGTGGAGCTGGCTAGGAGCAAGCAAACAGCCAATTTGCCGACCAAGTTGATATCATAACGAGGCTGGAAATATCTCTGATCTCAGATGCGACCAGTGACAAAGAGGTCCAGATCGCCGGATTCAGACTGAGAGCGAGTGCCAATAATAACACACCGACATTTGCCAATCGCTTCCATTCTCAAGCCTGCTTCGTTTCACTGCTGTGCAGATGACCGAAAGGAGGCAAATCTCTCCGTCACGTGTCAGCGAGTTGGAGGTTCGGCTCGGAGCTGCTGGACTTTGACAGAAAGAACTCAACACTGCGGGCAGCTTCAGTATGGGAACCTAACACGATACTATGGATCGAACTGAGGCGATGAGGCCTACCCTATGTTAATGGCCAGCCTCATCGATGTAGAATATCGATAGCATATCGATAGCGACAAACCAGTCACCGCTCTTGGTGAGTCAGAGCAGGCTACCTCCTTTGAATTGACGTCTGGGAGCTCTAGCTACCTGTTGCTTCAAGCTTCAGTTGACAGCTTGAGCAACCTTGTGCCCCGTCTGCTGCCCGCCGGAAGGTGAATAACTCGGGGCTAATTTTAGTCTCAAAGCCGGATTGCCAGCGCATCCACACACCATCCAACCCGGACAGTGATCGGCCGACATGGAAGGGGGGTGAGAAACGCCGGAGCTGAGGGTTTGTGTTTCGGCTGTGATTTCTGTCGTCACCAAGCTGCGATTTGGAATATCCTCTTTGCCTGGATTGGTAGCATTAGCAAGCCAAGGCATAAAGCAGAGATATGGAGTGGATGGCAAATAGATACAAAGATCTGAGAAGCGGTCTGGAAAAGAGAAAGAGAGCAAAACAAGGTCGAAGCTGGTGAGAAGCAAGCGAGACAAGCTCAGAGCTTAACACCGAGGAGGAAGCGTTTTGCATCCCACCATTTCCCGCATTCCTCAGCACAGCACTGTAGCAGTAAGTTAATGCTCAGAATTGACTCCCGACAGAGCGGGGTTTGAAGCATCAGATAAGAGAGTGATGGGGGGGTTTGATATCCGGAACACCGGAGCACGGTTGTCAATGCCGATGAGGACAGACAGTGTTGGTCAAGATATTGAGTTCGGCTACACGCTGATGAATGGAACAAATGAAGCTCTCGACACATTCAGTATCAAATGGTGAAATTGACACGCGGAAACTGCATCTAAAGTTTCCGAACTTGTCTCTTCGGAGTCCGAGGTCGTAAGTGAAGCCAGAAGAAGCGTACCTACAAAATTACACCTAGCCGAGATTCAAGGCGCACCCCCAACTTCCCAACCC